>JABASC010000019.1:0-103600 GCA_019776185.1 Plutomurus gul | reverse complement strand
ATTTTAGTACAGTTTAAAAATTACTTCTGAAATGAAAAACAATACCTACAAACAATTTTGAACAAGTAGGCCAGTCGTGCCTGTAATGATGTGTACAGTAATTAAGTAAAGTAGTGGGACGTTTTTGAGACAGCACGTCCCCCATTGTTACAGCCGTTTGTTGTTGTTGTTGTATGTGTTCGGTTTGGAAGGCAGATCACCAGAGAGATTACTGCGTGTCTATAGTAGCTGAACTGAAAAATAGAATCACACCATTCGGGTTACAAGTCTGCTCGCTGCACTAGTATTTCTACTACAAAGCACAAAGCCATCAAGCTTTGTTTCTTTACTGGTTGTTGTGAAAGGTGCCGTTTTCTGTTGCGCTCTGATTTACTACATACAGCCACCTCGTCTACATATGTACGACTGTATAATATTTGCAGATCCTGCTCTGCTTCACACACACTGAGAAAATACTTTCTGCATTCACAGCCACGGCAGCGAAAGCACAGAATCCGAGTCTGACTCTCTCTGGAAGTGGAACTGTTCTTGGTGGTCGCCCGTAAAAGCACGGCCGATATGATTTTGTACATATAGCATGGGCTCGCATTGACTGCACATCAGTTTGCTGGTGAGTGCCACGAGGAACATTCGTTGTTCCTGTTCAAACGAACGGCTAGGAGCTCTTGAGGTGTGTGGAGAATTCCAACCGCTTAGGAAGAAGCCAACACGAATACATGTAATATCTTGAATAGACCACATTTTTTACCATATGGTGGTCGTATTTTGGATAACATTTTGGATACGCTGTCAACTGTTTCGAAGCACATAGAAATTAGACAGTCGCCCACAATGTGATTAGTGTTGAAACAGAAATTACAGTCACAATACCTGGAATATATCAGATACTCTCAGATGGTGGAGTGGTGAAAATTTTTTAATATAAATTGTGGTTTTGACACGCTCTCCTCTGACTAACAAGTTGGATTGATGGTGGAGGTTACGGGAAGGTAAGGGAAATTTTCTGTATACATAATTTTATCGCGTACTTGTCGTTTCCTCTTTATGGAGCGTACTTATTATTACTACAGTGTTACATATCTGTATTGGTCGCTTCACCTTGTACTATACTGGGAAAAATATCTAGAGCGATATAAATTTGAATATATAGGATTGCATATTTATCTTCTTGTCAGAGAGTAGTAGCTGTTACATGTATGAAATATTAATATAGTTTTGAGTTTTAGAAATTGACGAATGAATTATTATTGGGTCTCACTGACGATTACGTTATTTCCGTAAGGATTCGCTGGCTTGCTCGGTACTTGTCCTGGTATTCATACAACTCAGGACGAAGTTCACTTTGTAAAATTAAAGTGACAAGTGCAAATTAACAGCCAGCTGCAATTCATCTGTTAATTGACATTGAAAGAGAAATGAGTGACATACCATTACACATTCATCCAAAAAGCATGTGGTTTTCATTGTTCATGACTTGACTACAAATCACTAGATTTAATATTTTAGAGGAAAACAACCGCAGCTGCAGTTTCCACAGTCATCAATAGTACAGAGCCTTTCGCTCCTAACTTACTACCAGTAGTACAAGTCCAGAAGAACTCTGAACCCGGCGCGTAGTAATTGGCTTTTATATTGGACTACATAACTTTTTCATTAAAATTTAAGGTAGTTCTAAAAATAAAGTCTTTTTAGTCTGGTCAGGTCTTGCATATCGGGTATCCCAATTTAATTGGAAAACAAAATTTTATTGCATAAGAAAGTTTTTGGGAAGACCTTGAAAACGAGTGTAGTTGGTAATCTCCATTATTGTAGATAGTAAAAATCTTGCATGATGCCATCCGATGGTTCTCCGTGACAAAATCGTCAATATGCCTGTGTGTAGTCTAAAACAAATTAAATGAATCTTTGTAGGAAAAGTTCGGCAATGAGCGAAGAGATATTGAGAAATCGGAGAAAACTCAAGGAGAACTTACCTTTTGTGCTGACTTCATTCTAAATCCAATTTAGTGTGCTGGCGAGAGTAGTTTTGAGTGGACGGGTCCTTCTTCAGCAAAAAATACAAAACATCAATAGAAAGGCTTCCCATATTGATAAGATAATAAAACAGATGAAAGGAGAAAGAGCGAAAGATGAACAACAAAACTCTGCAGTTTAGTTTACGAGTTGTTGGCGCTGTGTATCCAATTTTTCGCCAATTTGTTTTAATAAGAGAAGCCCGGGAACAATAATTCCAGAGAACGCATACTTCTACACGAGGGACTCTTCAACGATCGCAGCACAGCACACATAAGGAAAACATCCTTTGCCTTTAATATTCAAGAGTACTTTCTGTTGTTCGTGTTCTGCTATCTTCAATCTTCACTCACACGGACAACCAATCGTAAACGAAGGAACCATGACGGAACTAATCAATTCTCTCAAAACTTTCGCCTATTCCGGCTCAACGGAGAGGAAAAACTCGTCTGGGCGTAAGAATTTTATTTTAAAACTTTCAATCTGTCCTTCCTTTAAAGTGACCATATATATATATAGATATATATAAATACTGCTTCAGCCTAACACAGATTTGATGCATTATTACCATTTATGACCCCTTTGTTTGGACACGTGCACTTCCTTCTTTCACCCGCTGCATTCAATTGGCGGGTTCATAAACATTTACCAGCAGCAGGCAAATCGATAAAGATATTAGATTTATATTTCACACACACTAAATAAAATGTAGGTACAATTCATATAAATGCACCCGAAAATATTAGAAAAATATTACACGTGGTTTTATTCACCTATTTATTGTTGTAAAACGTCAAAGATTTAAATTTTCGTGTCACCTTGCGTTAGATGACAATCGATGACAAGCCATTTGACATCGAGTTCTTTTCCGTATCACAAGAGATCAGAAAATGGAAATTTAAAAATAGCAACTGGGGATTACGTACAAGTGCTTGTTTCTCTCTTGGAGTGATACTTGTTAGTGTAAGTTTAACTTGCAGAAAAGTCAATTGTATAGCAACTGTTAGATGCATGACTTATAAGGATAACACAATAGAATTTGCTACCGTTTGCAGATACACACATGATGGATTGGATCTAAAGCGGTCTCTCGTCTTGTCAATGTTCTCACACTCATCTCCTTATATTTCTATATATTAGATATACCCAGCCGCTTGTTTTCTGTGCTAGTAGAATTTTCACTGATCGACTCAGTCAAGTGTCGACTTACTTTACTTTCAATGGATCCTGAACTAGCGTTGACATCCCACGTTTTATCATGTGAATAAGAGGGGAAACTAGTATAGCCACCACAAGCTCTGGATTGCTCCAGTAAATGCATTAAGTATTAAACGCGTCTACTACATACATATATATTGTACACTATAATCTGAAGGCACAACTAAAAATAAGTATAGGATGGCTGCAGGAATACTAGTTGTGAACAGCTCTACTGGTGGAGAAGTCATAAGAATGTTGACAGGAAGGAATAAAGAATTTTAACCGGTCCCAAATGTAAGACTACTATGCTGCTGGTAGGTGTGTAGTGTTCTGCTAGATTCAAACCCTGTACATGTACATTTGCATGTAAATGAATTCAGGATGCAATATGAATTTTGAAGAGCACGCTGTTCTTCTTTTGTCGTTTCGCCCATAGAAAAACTTAGACTGCTTCACTGTTACAATGCATATATACAGAGACCTATACATTATTACATTGCAGCTGTGCTCCGCATTCTGCCAGCATAGTCAGTGCTACCAACAAGTCAGAACTCTGAAAATCACTATAATGAGCTGTACACGCAAACACTGTTGCAGTATGATTACTTTCTCTGAACGAAAAAGAAAGTAGCGAAAGTCTCTTGTTGTAGCAATTGAAAAATTAAATTATTAATTTAGTAAGGCGGGTCCAAAAACCTTCTAGGGGATTAATTAGCCTTTATTATATTGTACTAAATTTTTATCAATAAAAAAATAAAAATTATTCTGCTTTAGAAACATTATACTTTAAAATTATATCTACAAAAACTATAATACTATAGGAATTGTATAAAATGACTTTCAATGACATCCTAATGATACATAATTACGGTAGCTGCTGTGGGTGAGTGAGTGAAGTGATGTCGCAATCAGTTGCTTTGTAACGCGTGTAATTGAATTGAGAATTTTTGTTGATTGCACAGAGTTAATCCGTACGATTCCATTGCTGAACCTTTCTGGACGGGCAGACAGCTGCAACGATTCTGGCTTCAACCAATGGAGGGATGCAATGAGGATGATCGCTCGTCTACCCAGTGGAATCCCCTTAGAATTCCGATTACGTGTAAGCAGTCACTCTATTCAATTCAGAAGCACTCAACTTTGAACTTTATGGCGTCTCTTCTCCCTTCTTTCTCCTCCGCGGCACTTTCTTTTCCCCAAGTCACAGAGACCTTTTCCATCCTTTCCAATATATAATGTACCTGAGGACATAAAATTCAAGAAGGAAAGTAGCGAGCGCGCTCCCAGAATAAAGGGTTCCTTGTTCTCACTCAAACATACATAATACACATACGTCAACATCCGAACGAACATATAGAAACTTAACGGATAACATTAACTTCACGTATTCTCATTCTTATAATGTATATAGTTGTCTCAATTGTACACAGAAGGATATGTAGGTATCGTGTAATGTGAAGTGGGTGCTCTGGTTCCGCTGCTATTGGTGAAATGGTAGAATTTCTCTCGGGACACATTTATATTTCATTCATATCGGAAATCTAGTTTTTTGCATGTCGATCCGAATGAAATACGATATGGCTGTCCTCTGTTCGATTTTCTTTTCTCCTGTGCCTTTTATTCGGCGCGTCGCTTTCTCCTCATTTCCCATGCACCTCATCATCTCTTGTTCACCTTTCCCTTTTCTTCCTTTTGTACGTTTGGTGTAACAAAGACCAATGTTAGACTCCGCTCTTCTCTCAGGGTGAACTTGAGCTGAAGTAAGCAAGTTTGCTTGTCAGCAGTTTCTTATCCGGCCCCACTGCGACACAGTGCCCACGGCTACACAGAAAAGCTATATATATTATATATATAAACTTAAAGTTAGAAAGTAAGTAAGCAATTGATCTTTTGGCATTCGGTGTAGTTACGGCACGACATTAGTATCGTATGTGTGGGTAGTCGTGTATGACAGAGACTCATTATGTCCTCGATCTGCCCACGCTGCTGTCCGCCAGATATTCGAGAGATATTTCTTTTCTGTTACGAGGCTTTTTATGAGCATGCTCTCTCTCTTAAATGACTTTACTCTTCCCATTCGTAACTCACATTACAAGAGCAGAAGATCCGATTTGTACTGTCGGGCTTCTAATCAGATGGAAACCCTATAGTCACGTGGTAGCAATGTATATAATAATAATATGCTATACATACTACTTATTGTTAGGTAAAATGGGACCCTCATTACTTTTCTGCAGGTTCCAATTACTAACTTACTTTAGAGTATACTATAGTATACTAGTACTTTCTGTGTATTTAGTTGACTCTGATTTTCTTCTCTGGACTTGAATTACACTTAACCAATTACCCGTTATAGACAGTTGTGCAGGTCATGTTAGGCCTTGCATTGAAGTACTCTAGTGCAGATCGAATCCACAAAACAATACCACAACACATAAATTGTTTTACAGCCCATGTTCCCCTCTTGGAAACATGGGTTGCCAAAAAAGCGCTTCAATTGTGGCAACACTTGCCACTCGAGAGCTAATAAGTATATTATTTGGTACTGATGTTCCTGTGCAAATAATGAAGATACTTTAGACACTGGGAATGTGCATGTGATACGTTGAGTAAGTTTCATGCACTCTGACTTTGTCACAGTATTAAATGTCACAGCAAGGAAGATTACTGTTAAATACTTGTGTAATATTTATTAAGTGTACTAAATACCTTTAAATTATATTTAGGTTTGCGTTTTGAAAATAAATCAATCTTAGAGTTAACGTCTTACAATCTATTTATCAGTAGAAACAAAATGCCTTGTGTACATAACAGTAATTAAAAGGTTTAACAATAATAATAATTTTCGTCAGAGTCAGGAAGAGTTTAATTAACAATATTTAAAAAAATTAAGAAGAATATCTAACAAGTTGGGCGGAGAGGAGAGAAATCGTTATACTTAGGAGAAAGTGATCTAAAATTGAAGATTTTTGTGCGACGTCTTTTATGGACGCCCTCTAGGTTGGGTCTTGAATGTAATTTGAAATGCAGCGTTGCGGGTTTTGCCATTATCTATCAGTACTCTCAGTCAGTTTAATCTGCGTACCTACGTGCGCTGCGCACACATTTGTGCATTATGCATACATGGGAACAAAAAGGAACATTCAGCATTATGTTGCTCTATTGGGTCTGAAGTACTGAAGTAGGACAATGAAATGTGTGATTTTAAGATGAGACAGATAGAAGGGGGGACAAAAGAGAGTACGTTAGAGACAATTCTTCCAAAGTACATTAGTAGAACTCATCCAACTTTTCTGTATTGCATTATTCATGTTTTTAGTAAGTCGCTGAAAGGTCTTCACGTAGGCGTTTCCCTGTCCGCCATCCTCTTACATGTTCCCGACTTTCGTCCCCAGCACTTTTTCGTCTTCCTCAGCAGTTTTATAAGTTTAAATGGAGTATAAATGATGACTCTAATAGACATTTAAATGTGATGAAGCGTCAAAATCATTTACACAGGAAATATATTCGGACACCTTACAGCCAAAAAGTGCACATATACAAAACCACGTCTCCCGCACTATAGAAAATATATATTTTCTGTTTCCTGAGGTGGATTGTATAATATTGTTGGTTTAGTTGTAGGAGTTTGTGTCAACATTTGTGTTGTAGACGATTCCAGTGTATCTTTACGTGCACACAGACATCTTTACGTAGGTGGATGCGCTTATGTAATATGTCGTTATAATATGAATCAGTGGATCTCACGCCTACCTTTGACATTTCTTTCAATTTCCTTCCATTATATTCAATTCAGATTTTTCATTTCGTCTCTAGCAACCAGAAGAGCCGTGCCGTATACTACATTTACTTATTGACTCAGTGTGTCCCTCTAGGCGGGTGTACATTACCAAGTAATTCTAGTAGCACTGAAAGGGAAAGCAATACAACCTACATCAGTATATAAGTAAGATGTGTAGTGCTTTCACTTTCACGAATTCTGTAGTAGATTTTAGATACAGGGTTCCCTAAAAGCTTCATTGTGTGTACCATTCACCACCATACCGCAGACAACTCTTTCTTGAGTTCACGTCAGTAGGTTCGCGAATTGAATTACTTTTAACCCTCATGGTGTTGTCTCTGTGTGTCAATTTTGAAGCTAGACTTCAAAATTTGAAATATAATTTGGATATAAGCTCACAAGCAAAAGTTAAGAGACGATTTCGTTCCCCAGCTTGATCGGTCATCAAATAAGATGAAATTTTATTATTAACTAAAATTTACCTAAATTGGACTCAAAATATAATTTTGAGCAAATAAAGCCCAAAAGCCTTGTACAATAATGAACTCCAAGACAATTCACTTTACCAATAACTACCGACCATCTTATAGTTGCCAAAATTATACTTTTTACAAACAGGACAAATCCAGCGCGAACCTCATGAGGGGTTCCGTAGGACTGCTTGCATGTAGTTTTTGAAAGATGTTGTATGCACAGTACACACGCATATACCTATATACTCTATTGTACTTCATCCCGGGTCTCACATAGGCATTCAGTGGAATCTGTATACTGCGGAACTTACTGCACTATCCATTGTGTACTTGGATTGCTGTCAATCTGCTATCGCTCACTGGTATACGTTATAGGTATACGAGTGCTACAATACAATACATGTTATATATCTGACAAATGGAAGTGAAAGTGTTTTTTCAACAAGTATCATCTTACCTATATGTATTATGCTGTATACTAGCACCGCCACTAGTGCCACCGCAGAAATGTCTTTTCATTTTCTTCAAGCTGTTTCTTTTCGATGCTCTCCTAGCTTGTATCCTACTGCATTGCATCAGATCACAACATCCAGCCACCGACTTGACTCGGGAGCTGGTAGACCGTACCACTGTATCCAAGGTAGTTTTGCGCGGGCAAGCGAGAACGGAAATGAAATCTTAAGTATTATAACAGTAAAACGTACGTCTTCGTACGACACGTAGGTAGTGGTTAGTATATGAGATCTGTAAATGTAGTTGACTTTATATTCTTTTTCCGAACTGACATTACTTGGAGAAAGTGAGATGGGAAGCAAGCCTATGTTGTCTTAACACAATCATCAATTATTTTTATGCCCTTATAGTAGGTCAGTTTTTTTAGGTGAATAGTGAGTATTACCCACAACTACGTAGAAGTATTGTGTGCATTGTGTAATGCTAAGGTAGAAACGATGTTCATCGTTCACTGGAGATTGTCCGAATGTACAGAAGAATATAATGGATTGTAATCGTGGCTATGTGAAGCTGCATGCAGCAGCCAAGCGAGGATCTGTACTGGGTGACAGATGGGTTACAGCCGTTCTGTGCCTGAGTGATTTGAGGTATTAGATATAGCTTAAGTTACTAGATTGCAGATAGGTTCAGAGTACAAATTCAAACGTGGACACGATATTTATGTTGTGCGGCTTGTATTACGGCTATGTAAATAACAGTGCGCAGCCTTGTGAAACACGAATCTCAAGTGAATGAATAATGCTGTAAAATGAGAAGGTAATGTGTGCTCAAAGCTAAAAAAGACTTGAAAGCAAACGCCTCACCTTTAACTTTTTACCAATACTTTCGTGTATGTTTGCAAAAGAAATCGGCGAAATTTTGTGCATGGTACGATACTTACGTAATGAAATGTGTACAGGTACACAAACCATGGAGAAAGTGCGCTATTACCGGGTGGCTCAATAATTGCACCACAAGTCCTTAGTATTTTTATCAGACATTAAATATTTTCACAATAATTATTTTCACAGGAATGTACAAGTAAAGTGAATAACCGAATGAATTTAAAATATAATCACATATTCTTGTTGCATTTCAAAGAACGTGAGCCACCCTTGTATAATTGCTGTGATGTACATGCTTATTGCAGTTATACTTTGAAAATAGTAATATTTCTGAACGAGAAAATAGTATTTTTCCGTTATTCAGAAATATTACATTTCTCTTATCACCTTATAATATCTTTCCTACGCTTAAGTGTGCCAATCTAAAACGAATTCGTATGTAGGTAACTTGAAATACTACTCACGGCAGTACACTTGACAGCGTACATGACATGAGCGTAGGACGTGAATTCGGATGAGCGTGGGTTGTTCGTAAATACAATCCTCCAGATTATTGTATCTGAAGTTTCACAAGTGAAATGACAAGCCCCGTATAGTAATTTGCATTTATGCATATGCAGCGCTACAGGTATAGCCGAGAGTCACACTCACACAACACAACACAGCAAAGAGTCAGAGAGAGAGAGAGAGAGGCAAGCTCTTGAGTGAGATTGGTCGTAATAAAAGTCTTTGCTATGCCAGCATTTTTCTGACAAGACCAGACCACGCAAAGCCGCGGAAGATAGCATCATTACAACACATTTCAAAGTTGCGAGATGAATGTTGGCACAACACGGGTTTCCCTGTAATTCAAATCATTTTCCCCGTAGTGGAAGAAAGTGTGACTTGAAACGTTTCAGACAGCTATGTACAGTTTACCTAGTGCTGAAGAGCTCTGTTTGTACTCACGGTACGGTTCCTGCACAAAAACTCTATGTGTCTGTCTATCGCTTTTATGTGTACACAGTGTTCTCTCTCTTATGTACTGGAGGCCCGTATACAGCCACAATTCTATACATCTCTATGGAAAGATTAAAATGTCTACTAAAAATCTCTTTCATAAGAAATATTTCATCTTAGAAAGGAGGAGAGAAAGAGAGAGAGAGATAAGAAATGCAAGCCAAGTTTTGGCTGGGGAATATCCAATGAGACTTTTTGTGCGGGCTTCTTCTTCTAATATTTCCACTACGGTTGCTGCCTTTACTTTGTACATCTTCCCTGTCACTAAGTCTTGTCAATTTCTCCAAGTTTGAATCCCAAAGACTTTGCCTTTGCATGCAAATACATGTGTTTGTCTGTGAGAAAGTGCATAGTCTAAGTAAGTACATATAAATCCTACTCCCCCAGTAATATTTCATAATAGCAGCTACTATACTCTAGTGATGCGTGGGATAGGAAAATGCGATATCATAGAGACAGTTGAGGAGAAAAAATTGTTGTAGAACTTTGAGATAAGAATGGAGTGAGGGACTGTTGGCGACTTATCTGAAATCAAGTGAAAGCTACTGACCCGAATAGGTTTTCAGTTTTCCAAAAGCTGCACATACAAAATAGAGAGAAGATGACGACTTATTTTCTTCTTCTGTGCTGAATGGGTGAATAGGACTCGTCCGCGAAGCGAAGGCTCAATAGATTTTGAAACTTTTTCACACAATGCTAAGTAAAGGGGAATCGGCGAAGTTTTAGGGTCGTCTATTCACTCCAGTTCACTTTCTTCGTGTTTCTGCTCTCTCTCTCTCGCTTAACTTTACCTGTGACTTTCACATAGTTGACACTGGTATCCGGGTTAAGAACCTTTGTGGGACCACCACATGCCTAAACTATAGGGCATATACATAGAAAGGGGGAAGTTAAACCAGTATGTGACAACACTTTTGCGTTGGATTGACTTTGAGACTTTTTGGGCCGGATATTCAATTCTAGTGGCCATCGTGGGGAATTCCTTTTCCGCCAAATTATACTTTTATTACTTTCTCCATTATTTCGCGACTTTCCCAACTGCCTATACATACATAGTTTTCTCTGTCTCTCTGTATTGCTCTTCTGATGTTGTTGTGTTACGGTAGTATTCACCTCGTAGTGGTTGTGGTATGTACTTTCTCTTTGTGGCTACTGGCAACATATGATATCTGCTTCTTTGCCAGACTTTACTTGTACTTTGATTTCAGCTGCTGCTCCAGATGAAAATTCAATACAATTTCTTCGCTCTTTTTTGAACTATACTTGTTTGGGCAATCCTACAGTCGAAAATCTCCAACTGGGCCTAACCTTTTCATTGGGATTAAAGTTTAAGTCGCATTGTCGAAACATTTCTATCCAATTGGTGTGGATATTGACAAATGAGCCCCCTCGGTTCACTGTTATCCTATAGACATTTCCAAATGTGAAGCCATAAGCATTTCCTTCGTCTTTATTAGAAGTTTGTGCATAGTGTCCTTTAGGTAGAGATTGTTCGTTCCTTTCCAATGGGGTCCAATAAGTACCTGGGAATAAAGAAGATTGAAGTTACATTTGGTTTATAGTAAAGCACTATATACTACATAGTAGTTTGTGTCCATACATTCATAATACACTGTCCCCTTTGCTCTCCAATCTACTTTAAAAATTCATTTGTGTCCAAAGTGATGCAAAGTGAACCTACTCGTAGATTGTGTAAATAGTTTATTTCTTATGTACAGTATAGGCAGACAACATAAAAAGGCTACCGTCATTCTGTTGGCTCATTTAAGGCAATGCATTCTGTTTTCATGGAATGCACAACATGAACCTTGTTTTATGCGCAATTTGATGACCCTTTAGTGCGGTCCTGTATGGTTGACCTTATAATATAAGGAATTTTGTTGTAGCAGCCAACAACTACGCTTGTGTAGTTTAACATTATAAACAGTGCAGCTTCTACAGTCGAAAGCCTGAGGTTACTACTGAGGAAGATCCTTTACTTTGTAGCAGTAGTAGTAAATGTAACGAAGTAATGGAACAGCTTTCACCTTTATTACATCTATTATAAATTGCATTTGTACTCACAAGCTGTATACAAGGATCTAAATGCACTTGATGGCATATAAACATACCTACAGATATGTAGTATGTACTTTTGAATTCCTGACTCATTCCAACTACCGAAAGTTGTTCAATGTGACCTGTACAATGTATGTTACTGACAGTAAACGTAACTCGTATGGTTTGTTTTCAAAGTCGGTTTGGTTGACCAACGAGATAGAAGTTGACTACAGGTGAGCACTAACATGTCTCTCTGACGCATCTGAAGAGGCTGCTTTTTGTTTCAAATCTCATTTTTATAGCATTTTCACATCGAACTTATGAAGTGCGAATAAAATAGTAGGAGATACGTAGTGGATAAGTACGATGTTACTATGTTACCCACCCGTATCTGGCGTGGAATTGCATAATGTGTACTCCAGACTGGTTGCGCAACTCTTGTGTTTACGAACACTAAGTGAAAGTGTTTGAATGGAAGATGAAAGGATAAGAGCGTGCACTTCTCCCGAAACCATTTAACTGTGAGCTTTATATTACGTTGATTCAATATTCTTTGTTGTGCGAATTCCGGGAAAATTGCTTATGCACCTCGTACCTCGTGCACCATTAATATAAGATAGCTAGCTATATGTAGGTATAGAGAGTATTTCCATAAATATATCAAGATTTTGCGCTGATGCTATCAGAATTTAAAATCAATTTCGATTGCGATTTATCTCAATGTGAATTTTTTGTAAACCTTTGCAGGTAGAAATTCTATCACAAAAACTAAGTATGAACAGTTCGGATGACTAAGGTCCATTTTCTGAACCTCGGATCAGGTCTGAAACCCACCCTAATGGTTCATGTCGTCAGCGTTCATTAATCACATGATCAGGTCATTACTCAACAAACGAGTTTAGAACGTCCGTATTCTGAAATCGCTGGATATCCTCAATATTTCCAGTTCGCATGCATTGTGCATTTCCTGTAGTAAGATATTATTTGATTTACAAATAAGATTTATAAAAAATTGTTTAAGGTTTTATTTCCGTATTATTTCCAAACTTTTTTGCTTTCAAATTCAAAAGTCTCATTGATCTACTGTAATTTATATTCTGTAGTCCTATCTGTATTATACTACATTAATTAAGCAGGGCTAAGCACTACTCAACAGCAGATGCAGGGAGCAAGGGGGTACCCCCTAAATTTTTTAAGTCAACTTGGGTAGGATAGAGAAGGAGGGTGGAGTCAACTTAACATAAGTAAGATATACAACAGCCCCCCCTCCGTCCCCGTCTGAATCCTTCACTGGCACTACTGTATCGGTTACTAAAGCAGTACATTGTGCAGCTGACTCATATTCATATTACAAAGATAGTAATTACTAATTAGTTAGTACGAAAGTAATTTTGTTTCCATTACCTCCAGGAATTAATTAAACTTTGTATACTTATTATGAAATGTTTATGAAAGAACAAAGAATCCCCATTGCTTTGTCTATGTGTACATAAATATAGGGCTATAGAAAATTGTTATGAATAAATATTTAAACGTACACATTGAGATATCAACTTCATATTATTAGCGTAGCTGAGCTGGCTGGCGTAGCATCATATTTTTAGCATGTTATAGGTCATGCCGATATCCATTCGAGAACACACTCGTAAGTTTTGCTTATTATTTTAGACATTATAATGGAAAAAATGTTTTCAAACTTTCAACATCAATCTGCGCTACAAAACATAACAACGGAAATATCAGAATAATATTACGTTAGGAATATATTATGTACTTCAATAGTGCCTCACGAATTATTCTAAAGGGAGGCGGATTGAATTTTAACGACGATGGATGAATTAATTCAACTGGGGTGGGGTGTTAGCCACCCAAAAGTCGTATTTATGAGGTGACACAATTATGGAATACTCCAATTGAATTTCTGAGAAGTCCAAAGAAACTTATCCAAGAGAGTATTACAAAACTGCGGGTAGTAACAACACTGCTCCGATGTCAGAAAAAATCTGTTAAACAACTGCAGTGTTTGTCCACCATTAAGATGTTTGTATTTCAGGACTCGCTGTTCTTCCATGAAGAAACAGAGTAGGTAGGTTCAAAGATGCACGCTCCTTCAACCATTTGAGGATTGAACAAATTTGTTTTGAATGTAGTATTTGCTATCTATCTTTGGTAACCGACATAGTGTTCTCCAAGTAATTGTGTTGTCCCAGACTAGTGGTCGAAAGGCTTGAAGTTGAATGTGTGCACCAAATGGGAAGTGTGAAAGTGTTCCCCAAAAAATGTTTAGCCCTTTCGTTGTTTTTCACAACTACTCCATTTATGCTTTCGGTGATTGATAAATAATATATAGCATGCTAATCTAAAACTTTTCCACCATGGTCCGAATGGTTGTTGGATATACCCTATTATCAAAGCAACCCCCCTAAATTTTCAGCTGGGTATATCCCTTTAACATGGACCCCCTGGCCACGAGAGTGCTTGGTACCCCCCCCCCCTTTGGAAGAGGAGGTGGGAAAGTTGGCTAATCTAGTCTAGTCAATTTCCTTGGATGTTTTTTGTGTAATCGTAGACATCTAATCTGTGCATAAAGATTCATTTCGAATGTTCCTTGTTCTTGCTTGTTAGGCGCTCAAACTACAGCATTTAGTTAAAAATATTTTTACCAGCACAGGGACCACAGTCATTGTTATAGTATGTAGTACAACATTAAAGGACAACATAATATTTAGTTGGGGGAAACTTTATCTGGAATCCATTCTTTACCTTTATCCTTCACCTTATATGTATGTCCTCCGAATTCCGAACACGGGAGAGATCCATTGTTATTTCGACTGCACAGCTTTTACCTGTAAAAGGTCAATCTATATAATAATAGTTTAATACATTGTAATGAAAATACCGTGTAGTAGTCGGTTAGGAAATTCAAAGAAAACATGTACGTACAGTGTTTACCAGGTTTGAACATCCAATTTATTCGCCTTGTATTATTATTTCTGTTTGCAGCTGTGGGAGAACTTGTCGGATCGATATATGCAAGACAATAGTATCGTGTGGTCGAGGGTCGTGGCAAAATGTCGTGTCGCCAATTCCAGGGATGATGAACTGGCAGATCAAATTGAAAAGGTACGCTCTGTTAAATGTAGCAAACCACATACACAAATTTATTTCTGTATTCTACAAAATATAGGTATATACATTTGTACGTGACTCAAATTCACTGCTTTGTTTCCTTTTATTTGTGTGCCGAAGAATTCTTTGTACTTTTGTATTTGCGCGGGTCTGCCGCTAAAGCTTCAACTTTTAATTAATTTCTGGTGAGAACTTTCCAAGTTCAGTACTATGTACAAACTGCAGAAATAGTATCTAGCCTTGGTCTCGGTCAGCGATTCCACGACAAAGAAAGACAAACTGGAAACAGTTTTTTACTTAAACGAAAGTCATTCAATTTAATTACAGAGTGCTTATATATTATGAATGTTTATTGGCAAATAGGTACTGTTGTTTTACCATCTTTGGAAGTAGTTATTGCGTCTGTAAACCACCAATGTCTCTACAAACAAAGCAAAAAATAACACATTTATATGACACATGGTGTAAACCGATAAAGGGTTGGTTTGAAGCTTAATTGCGTTTGTAGTGTAATTACATTATAGAATTTGGATTGTCAAAGTTCGTGAACAACACCTTTGTCGCTGATTTGCCAAACTCTCGGCGTATTAATATCCAACGGTGTCATGAAAAGGACAATGTTGTACAGACAACTAATGTAACATTCTATAACTTTCTTGTACTTATGATTTCCATTTATGATTTCTAAATTATGGTCTATGATCAAGTGAAGGCAGAAAATCACTCCATAATACTATTATGACAAAATTAACTTTGACGTAAACCAAAAATTATGTGATGAATCGACAAGTTGAGAAATCCTGTTTATTAGAGCACTGGGTATTATGCACAATACAATAATAAATTTTCAGTTAATTTAGTTCCTCTGTATATTTAGTACAGTGAAACTTGACTTTCATCAAAGGATCGGTGAAAGTAGCGCGTACAATCACTTGTTAAGAAACGAATGTATCCAAGTCTAGTGTACGATTACGATTATTATAAAGGTATAAGTACTGGAGCCGCGGTGTAACTAACAAGATATGGTTGTCAATTGTTATATTTACGTCGTTTGCCTCGTACTTATCTTCTCGTGCTCCGTCTGTAAGTACTTGCATAATGAACGCTGTACCTGTCTTCTACCAACAACGGAGATGAGACAGAGATATAATATATCTATAAATGCATACCTTAAATTTAAATCCTTATACATGTGAGGATGGAAAACATATGGTGACAGGATGAAAGGAAATATTAGGGAGCAGTAAAGACCACAAAACTTCACAAATCGTATATTCTCTTTGTTGTTATGTGTGAGAGAGAGTTGAGTCGAGTCGTGAGCTTTGATGTTGGTAAGAGAATTCCTGTTTTCTTCATCGTATCTCTCATCTTCTCAATTGTTGTCCCAGTTCATTTAAAGGACTTCCATTGCTCATAAATCTGCAGCATGAAGCAAGAGATAATTGGATCTGTCTGCCTGCCTTTCCACAGTCTTTGTCTTAATTCAAGCACGCAACTCGTTGCGATGCTATGGGATGAATTCAAGAGCAATAATTGTGTACTGTGATGGTACGCTGTATGGATTAGAGCTGTTCTTTCATGATATGCAACTATATCCAGCTTTCAGACGACTTAGAAAATGACGCTATTGTGCCACATTGGCAGAATTGTAAAATTATATGGGTCGTAATCTATGGCATTAGTAAATTTGAATCTCTTTCACCCAATGTTCAGTCAAATTCACGCGGACACATTGCAAACAAATTGTTCCAAATTCCACTAAACATTGTTAATATTTTAACTGTACATACAGTAAATTTTGAATTTTAAGTGTAATATATTTAATCATGCACGAATCGATCGGGAGAGAGTTTCCTATGTATAGCTCCTCCTTCTCCTATATACCACTTTCCTAATGTTAATTTTCTCCTTTTAGGAGGGTAGATTCGGTAGAGGGTTGAACACTTTTAAAAAGCTGGATCCCCGTCTGATTCTAATATTGTTGTATTACCTTAAAGAGTTTTCATACATAAAAGTGGATTCCACTCCAAAATAAATCGTATTGTGACTTGACTTTCCAATTTTGATATTTTTGTCGTGTCCCTAATTGTGGTTGCAGGATAAAAGATATAGCGTCCAACTACTTATTATACGGACACTCTCGTCCTTAAAGGATTAACGTGTAATTATAGTCGTGTGGTAATTTCCTTGGAAGTTCCCTAACTTGGCTAACACAGTACGATTTAGTGGAACCTTGGATCTGACGAGGCAAATACCAAATGTTCCTTTTGTATCGCCCCTGTTCGTATAATTAGATCTTTCAGTATTAAATATATATAACGTTATACAGTCTGCGAGCAGCACAGTACTATTAGTACTAGATGTGTAATTAAGTTCAAATCCTTCGTAGTCTCATTTTCACGTCAGTGAATTAGATCTCTTGACTTGATTGGATGGTATTTACTTTCTTCTGCTCAAACGCTCTGACTCGTAAGTCTAAACTAACAATGGGCATTAACAGTACGATGACTGCATTGTCGATTGTCCTTCTCCGACAGTATATTAGGCTTCCCCTTACTCTCTCTGCAATTGAAATTCGAACCAAAGAGTCTACTCTGCACAAAGCTCCGGCCACAACGATCTATTATACAGTATACTCACACCGTGTGCAATTTCGTCACACAGTGCACAAGTACACATACACTTTTTAATCTAAAATCAACACAGTACTATACTAATACTGTATGTTGTATGCTACACGGTGAATTGCGTGAATCCACACAGCAGCACGTATAACTTTTGCTAATTCAATCCACTTATTTGTACGAGTTTAAATTCATGGGCGACTGTTCGCAGCATTTTCATTAATCCATTTAGATTGTTCAGTTAACTTTCGATTACCCCTAGGTATAACACACAGTACATAGTACGATACATAACAAAGAGTAGGTATCCATACATTTCACTTGCACTTTGGCTTAATTTGGATCCGATCCTAACATAACAGTCACATATTTAAAGCCTGTGTTTGCTCAGAGAATAGATGAAATCCTTTTGATTGTGAAAGCAAATACATTGAGTGTTACTCGATTTCACCAAAACTTGCCTGAAGATCTACTGGTGGTCTATGTAAGCAGATGCCATATGCTTTTCCAATGTGGGAAAAATAAGTTTACGCTGGAGAGAGTCAGCATAAGAGCCTATTGTTATTCAAAGAAAGACTAAACGTATTAATTCCATATGAAATGTCAGAAGAGGTGCTTTCATTTGATTTAGACTCAATTTAGATGAGAATCTCGCTCTCTTCTCCTATAAAATTTAAGTATAATTGAGGAGGACAATAATCCGCCAACTCTTTCCGCTTATTTACAAAGTTTACATTTGCAACTGGATCTGAGAAATGTTGTTCGATTTTGCATAATATAGCTTATACAAGTATGGAAAGAGTGGTTGCTCATGCAGACTTATGTATTATTACCCGAGGGTATATAACAGTGAGAATGGGCCGTTATTTTTCTCTTGGGCACAGATACTGCAGTGCAGTATAATACCGGAGACAGGTGCAGCCGGAAGCTAAGCACAGAGATGCTTTACATTAAACCAGGAAGCTTCTGTACACGATTCTGCATTATCTCATTCAACATTTTCAGGATTATAGTACGGAGATATGATTAGTAGGAGAGCACCCGTGAGACCAGACCAGCCATGCAACCAGAGTCTCATTAAAGGTGTAAGGTCAACGACTGCTTTCGCATTTTATTGCTACTTTACTTTTACTCTGTAGATGCAAATGTAAACTTGGAAAATATTATTTCTGGAGAACACATTTTAAAGCTTTAATTTCGTTTTGTTGATGTTAAACTAAAACTGACAAGTTGCTTTACATCATAAATAAATGAATGAATAAGGTATTATGCAAATTTTTACGGTTATAGGATCTACATCGGACCGGATGTACAGGGTTCAGCGGAGCGAAACAAGCCATGCTGAAGAAAGTCCTGGTATCATATGCACGGTGGAATCCCGCTGTGGGTTACTGTCAAGGATTCAACATGATTGGGGCCATGCTACTACAGGTAAATTTTGAAAAAATATTATTATATATGTAAATAATACTTTAAAAAGTAAAGGAAATGAATAGTGTGATTGTATACAGTGATATCAAGAAATTGTATCCTCCTGAGTATACATTTTCCTTGGTGTGACCAGGTGTGACTTAATAGTGTGATAATGGAAAATATTTGAGAAATAAATCTTTTTCCTTATAATTTCTTAAATTTGACATTTTAATATTATAAATTACAGATGACAGGTGGCAATGAGACTCTCACACTTAAAGTCTTCATTTTCCTCATCGAGGGAGTCCTTCCTTCAGGTATAGTATTATATTTGAAAATTATAATTGTACACAATGTAACATAATTCAATTTAAGAACTCATGACCCGTAGGGCCTTATCATAATTTCAATACTACTTTCTTTCATTACTCCATTTTTCTTGACGAGAAAAAATCTGTCGATATGTTTTCCACAACATTTAAGTTCCCACCAACCTTGGTTAAATTTCATACTTAATTATTATAGATGCACGTACAGTATATGGAGGTCGTTGATAATTTTGAGAGCTTAGAAACGTTACTTAATATAATAGTACAGCTCCACGCAAATTGATCCTCCCATAAGGTAATTTTTTGTTATTGTTCATTTGCACAAATTTACATATGCAAATATTGTTGCCAATTCCTTCCTCCAGTTTAAATCATGTTTTGAGAGTAATACAATATATATTAGTCCGCATTGCATTAGTATAAATAATTTGTGCTTAAGTAATTATTTTGTATCAACAGGACTATTTGTATTTATCAACTAGGTAAATAGTATACATATTTACAATGCTGAACATTTTCGAAATAATTTTAGTCAGTGGGTAAAGTACGAGTACTCCATGAGTGTAAAATACATCAAAGCTACTTATTTTAACAAAAACCAACTTTGAAATCTTAAAACATAAATATTTGGAAACAGAAAAGACACTTTAAATACCCTGAACAGCGTGTTTGAAGCAAAGTGTCCATTGAAACGCATTCAGAGCAACCAATTTACATTCTCAGCCATACAATTTAATATAAAAAGTTGAGGGAAAACGAAATAACTTCTTTGTAGTCAGGCTAACAGCAGTAGTAGTCCCAGTTCTGACTGTCTTTTATTTTCATTGCCTTTTCCATGTACATTTTAATTTCAGCCAGCATAGGTGCACTACTGTATACTACACTCTCTCTATACTAAATCTTCGCAGCAACAAAAGGAGGGAAACCGTGCAAAGTTTCCGTCTTGCTTAATGTAAAAAATGCATTGCTTTCCCCTGCTTTTCGGATTAATGTGAAAGTTCTCAATTGTAGAATTAGATTCGCTGTGAATTTCCGTCAGAGAGATAACAGCAGACCTCATTTCTGAGGGAAATGTCGACAGCATGAGCGAATTGCCGTTTCCTCCCTTATTCCGTATACCATCTGTAGCTTATAATAATATAAGGAAATAAGGTTTGTAGTAGCTACTGGGCTGCTTCCTCTGTAATCACAGCCGAGGAAGGAACATAAGAGGGAAGCTCCATAATCCTCAAAGTCCTAAGCACAAAGTACGGCGCAGTGACGGAGAGCAGTGCAAACTTCTGAAGATAAATGAAATGTTTACACATTACATCTTAAGTCTTACACTGTGTCACAATCAAGCACTCGTCGGCAATCCCCTCATTCACCGTCTGAAACATTTCCAGAGCAGAAAACAGCACAGTTCACAAATCAACTGCTGTAACTAACAACGTCTTTAAAATCTAATTCTAAATAAATACAGCGACTAGACGATGACGATGGATGGTGGGCGTCTGTGACAGACATCAGACAGCACGTATCACAATAGATTGTTCTCGGTAAATAAGATATCACGTACAGTATTCGGTCCGTGCCGCGATCCGACCTTCAGAAACCCCATATAATGGCATACACATAATTATTTCTGTGTCCTTGGCTCCCACATGCTGTTGTATACACTATACATAGTTGTAAATACGGTTTATCGTTGCGGACAATTCACACATCTCTTGATTCCCAATGGACCATATCGCTTTTCTCTCCGGCTCTGCCAAACTTTTTCCATTACATAGCATTAATACTAGTCCGTGGTTCTCATCAAGATCAAGATTTGTCTTCATGTACTTTAAGCACCGAAAGTGCTGACTTTCTCCAGTCGCCTCGGTATTAGTAATAATGTGTACATTATGTGCATGTAGTATGTACATACTACAGAAGGACAATTGCATCCGTGTGTGATAATTATTCGGTTGTACTAGTACTATGTATACTTACTTACTAGTATATAAATATAAAGGACAAGGCATTCAGCATTGAAGGCTGCCCAAATGCGTTGTAGAAATATACTAGTGCACGTAATTTATTCCATATGGAGGGTCGGACGAGCTCTTCTGCAAAAAGGAAAGCTAGGTAAGTGGAAAGAAAGGAGTCAAAGTACATACATCTACTTTACTAGAATGCTTTCTCCTAGCATTGCTACCACGTTCTACTGCAATAAGATTACACTGTCTAGCCTTTAGACGAATATACGTAGAAAGCCGTTTTACAATACTTTCTTCTTTTTATTGTGTAGTTTATCTTGTAGTATATATCTTTCTTCTCTCCGTCTGCCACTTCTGACTGACATTCCAGTGACATTGTGGTGGATGCACAATATTTCAAACTGGTTTGATAGCGACTGGATGAGCAGTCGAGAAATACATAAGTAAACACTCTACATTAGGAGAAGATATCTACATTGGTTAGTTTTTATTTGGACCGAAGAACGTAAATGCATTTTGATGCATGTAGTACCTACTATTGTAGTACCTAGTAGTCCTACTATCCGTATGTAAACCCATATGTGTACGTAAATATGGTATATACCCAGTAGGTTGGTGTTTGGCTTTGCTGTTACACTGTTCCTCGTTGGAGAGGATGGAGAGGTTTGGCTCAAAGAGCTTTGTTCGCATTCAGCTCATCAAACTCTTAAGCCTCCGCTGATTTGCAAAAAATGCATGTGCCTTCTATTAAGTCACCGCCATAGACTAAGGGATTTCCATTCGTTACGGAAACTTATCTCTGTGAGCTGTTTCTGCTGCTGCCGCCGTCCATTACTTCCAGATCATATATCTGATACTGTTCTGCAGGGAGAACCGTGCACATTATAAAGCAGCAGTAGGTTGGACAAGATGCAAAATGAAAGCATTGGATTGAATACTTTGAATACTACTATCTTCCAGTTGTGTTGAAGGGATGCATGAGAGAGGGGGGCACGCCAGTTAAGGCATGAGCGCCATATGAAAGGACAAAGGCAGAAATGACACACTGGAGACGCTTTCTCGTCTTCGAGGAAAGGGAGAGAGAGAAAGGATCAGAATACTCGTCTGAGTACAGCCATATCGTTATAGTAGATATATATATATATATAGTAACAGAGGAGCAGAGTTGTATGTAGTCGGCTTTTTATTTATTGTCGACTTATTTATGAAGCACTTGCTCGTGCATGCCTCTCTTCACATCTTTACTCAACTATTCTATTTGTGTATTTCCTGTGTGTTCTGGCTCGATATATGGACACGTACGGGTGCAAGACAAGGCTGTGGCGGATTCATGTAGCACTCACGACAATGTCGTACTACTGCAATAACTATTGCGATTGTATCGTGTCCGGCTGTCGCTATTTTCTCTTTGACATTGACAGAATTCTCTGCAATGGTTTCAAGAATCGTACACACAGAGTCACACACTAAAAAGAAACTGAATTAGATTTGACCTACTATTCGTACAGAGTACAGGATTTTATTTGCTGCGAATTCTGTTACTAATGCATTTTGTGCATGACGAAGACACGTAGGGTGCGCACGGTATACAATCAGTCAACGTTGCTTATACACAGTACATTGCATAGTATGTATACGTTTATTGCATTTGAGGTTGTATATGTAATATGTGAACACTGTTTATTTGATAAATACTTTACAAATTTTGCCCACATTTTAAGGGTCATTCATTGCCCATTTATTGTGTAGCAGAGGGTACATTTATTATTGTAGTAGTGATGAAATGTTTGGGCAAAAGCAGTAATAGAAATAATAACTGCCAATTTGTAGGAGAATGCGAGTTTAATGTCAATTTGTAGGAAATGTGCGTCAATATGGTTACTGCGTGCTATTTTTCACCAGCAGGCAGTATGAAAGGAATTCCTCCAGCTGTGGAGAAAATCCATATTCATAAAATGGAAATGAGATGGTAACTACAGCGAATATCTGCATAAGCAAACAGCGGGAGGCTATACGTTTGGCTAAAATTAGTAACTACCTAGGTTGCTTGTTAATTTGAAAGAGATTGGCATATTATTACAGACCAAGAGGGTGTATACTCATTTAAACTTTAGTACGTTATTTGTATTTGTCCTCATCATGTAAATTTTTTTCTAGTTTCAATAGAAATTACATAATACAGAAACAGTAGCTATCCATCGCTATATTATGAATCAGTGAGAGTGACCTACAAGAGCCCTAGTAGAATTAATAGTGGTATCTTATTTTTCTCATTGACTTTGAAATATGATATTCATCCGATTCTTTTACCTTTCTGTCTCGCATAATGTTCGAAAATAAATGTGAGCCTGTAGGGAACGAAGAACTATTTAGCCTCAGAATAATTCTGACAAATGTACAAACAATGCGTCCAAAGGGTAAATCGCAATTATAATGAAACATATGATTTATATATGATGTTATCTTTGTATGGTAATAAAAATGTCTTTTTACAGAATATTATTAATGTTCCGTACTTTAGAGCAGCACAATTTGCATTCTCAAACAATATATTACCGCAATTGCACTTTTATTGTGTTACGCAGGACTGCACACACTCCACAAATTGTAATGCCAATGTCAATCCCCCAGAATGTTTCTCCTCCTTTTTACAGTTGAGTTATTAGTGTAGTTCAGTTTCTTCCAGGAAAGTAATGCGGAATGAAGGAAAACATTTGACAACGTTACTAATTATATATACTTGGTTTGAGGGATTTGGGCCCATGGCCAGAAGACCTTATAATGTTTTTCCTGAGTACGAACGAGAAACTACTATTTGGGCAATTATTTGCCCCAAGCATTTTATGCCGCACTTACTTAACCAGAAGGTTGACTACTGTTTGTACGTGTTGTACCTTATATGTACGTGATAGACATGAATGGCATCTACATCCTGATCTCCCTATGAGAAACTGTAATTTTTTCTCTTCATTACAGGCTATTTCAGTCAAGGACTTCGTGGCTTGGCCGTGGACATGGCAGTATTTCGGGAAATTCTCAAGTTGAGAAAGCCCACGTTGAATGCTCACTTACTGAGACTGCAACAAGGGGAAGACAACCCTCCCCTTACCGATGTTTTCACCATGCACTGGTTCCTGACGCTCTTCATCCACTGTTTGCCCACCAACAGTGTTCTCAGAGTGAGATTGAATTTCTGCCATTATTATACTCTCTACCAGTATACCAATGCTATTTTTATACAACATAGTAGATCGGCTAGATCTATGCATCGGACACATTTACACAGTTTACCTTCTGTACCATAAATGCGAAATGGAAATCTGCCGCACCACCGCTAAAAAAGCAAGTAGGTTTTCCCAGTCAGTGATTTCACGCTGTGTACACGTACTATGTACAATATGGGAGATTGGTTCTGTCAAGCTAGTAAAACAAGGGTGTTTGTCTACTGGGAGAGTAAGGAAAATTAACAAGCCACGTTAGGAAATGAAATTGATTAAAATTGAAACAATCTAATCGCAAAGTTTCAGATAAGATAAACTTTCTCTGTACAATGGTATTTGCATGATTAACGTGCTTACGCGTGTTGTAACTGTACTGTTGGAAAAACTAGGCGCAAAAACAATGCCAAGTCCAATTTAAGCAAAATAGGAAATATTTATCATGCGACACAACTTGTACTAGTAATGAATTCACGCTCATTTATTTGGACACTTTTATTAAGTAGCCCGTGTACGTAGCACATGACAATTGAAACTTTGCACTTATACAATCCCATGTGTGTTGTAAGTAATAAAGAAGTTGGGACTGCGAGTCTGAATCTGTTTTTACTACTCGGTGACGTCAAAAGCACAACTTTGAGATTCTCTCTTGTAATGACATTTCCCTGTAATACTTGGTAGTAAATATCGTTAGGTAGTATGCAGTCATAGAGGCATAAGCTGCCATTAATTGCAAGTTCACATAGGTAGTACTAAAGTAGCAAGCGCTCCAGTTAGACCCTTTAACCACTCCCTGTGGGGTAGATTGAATTTGTTGTTCATTTGATAAACTGACCAAGAGTTTCCACATTCAGAAAATGTAAATTAACTACTCTGCGGAAATTGGAACCGATGTAGCTAAGGCATTGATTTTAAATGATTGGGCTCGTTTTCGCAAATATCTATTTATAAATACATAGTAAATGTAGTACAGCAAAATCTAATGTTATTTGCTGACAACATATTTTATTTGGAGAAGCCTTGAGATTCACTTTGTCTCCTAGTCCTTCAATATGTACACACTATATAATAATAATGCATAGTAAATAGTAGTAACTTAATTATACGACCGAAATTGGATGGAAAGATGTAGCAAGTTGTAATCTGTGTAAGATGTAATTTAATTTTCAGATATGGGACTTGGTTCTGCTGGAAGGTTCTGAGGTTTTACTTCGGACGGCTTTAGTTCTGTGGGCAGCTATTGAGACGTAAGTTTACTGCACTATTATTCGCTTTACGTTTACAAAAGAGTAATTATAACGTTTGAAATTCACCACACAAAAGAGTCTGCAAAGGATTTGATATATTAGCGTTTTGATTTCACTTAGAATAAATAGTAGAGGGAAAAGCAGGCCGCATGTTACCAACTGACAATGAGTGCATAAGAAGGATCAAACGATTTTTGAATAGAATGCACACATGCATAATGGAAACGTGTGTGTGCTGCCGATATTTAGATTGAGTAGCTCATGTGCTTAGAATATTAATTCATTGTGAATAATATCTACATATTGAGGTAAACGTTATACAATTTATGAAGCAGTGGTATGTAGTTTGAGAAATGAACCGCAGTAGCAGGTTGGTTACTTTGTAATTTGTTTCATGTCTTGTATGGTTAAATTATAATTAGTGGAATGGTTTCCTCTGTAATAATAATAATAATAATAATACTGCATGGAGACCTGCCCCAAATTATTATAGTCAAAGAGCAAGTACCTATACATTTACCTACCTATATACTGCACTAAGTAATTTGACACAAAAGCACGTCTTAAGTGGATTTGTGAGTGCTACAAAGTGCTCCGTTAGTGTTATTTCGGTCGACAGGGAATTCTCTCGCATCTCCATCCATTGAGTCTATTAATTAATTACTAAAAGTCTATATACTTAGCCTGAGTGAATCTAGAACTGCGTGTGTAGTAATGTAAGTACATTATCATAAGGGCATCATTACTTTTCAATAAAACTGTTCAAGTTTAGTTTTCTTCCATCCAAAAAAGCCATTGTGAAAATTATTTTACCGGAACACAAATCAAAAAGAGAATTTGTTTAGAACAAATTGGAAATGTGAGAGATTGTTCAGTTTGTTTTCGACAGGAAGGCAGAAAGTGAAAGTAATATGTGAATTATATTTTCGTGGAATTGAGCAATTGTTATGAAAGTTCAATTCAGTATTGAATAGGATGATACATTCTACGAATTGTTCTGTTACAAGAGCTCTGTATGTGGTCTAAAGTATATAACAATGATATATCGCCAGTGTCATATCACGAACGAGATGCGTGGCAGGAGCAATCATCTGTAAAGAGAAAATATTTCAAACTCGCTATACTTTAACTGAATTGCACATCAAATATGCATAATGATTTCGTATTTGTTACAAGTGTACAATGGAGGCGTTTTCGGAATTACCTCTCACATAACCCCTATAAATCAGAGCATGTTTTTGGTACGTGATTTCACCATTTTCGTATCAAAGTTACTGAAAATGTATGTTTCTTTGTGGTAGGCGTATCCTGGGTGTCTCAAGCGCCGACGAGTTCTATTCAGTGATGGGCGTGGTAATGAAAATTTGAATTTTTGTGATTAGACACGAATGACTTTGCTTGTATGGCTAGACGATCCCTTTTCCTTTCTCCTGATTTAACACTGTTATATAAGATAAATCGATACATAAAATTCATCATAATACTAACCATGACATAATCGTAATTATAAATTATTATTGTATGATGTTTTCAGGTGACTCGTGAAATGTTGGAATTCGGTCTGATGGATCCAAACTCATTAGTGAAGGTAATTAAACCAAAGCCACCAAATCCATTCCCCTTCCACATACACACAGACACAATCCTTAAAGCCCAGTTCAACGTTCGTTTATAATATATAACCCCTTCGTTTCCACAAAATTGGATCGCACACATTCCAACGATCTCCTTTTATCTTCTTATCTTCAAGTAGTACCTACCTATCGATATTTTTGTATCCCCTGGGTGCTACATTGCTTTTAACCTACTTACTCTGTTTACCCGCGTTTTAAAAGTTGGCACTGTTTATTCGAGATATAAAAACGTAGTGACCATTGAGCCGTGCTTTTATCGGTAACGCACCGCAGAAAGTGGGGTTTTCGCGTGATTTGTCTATATTTACTTTCTGAGGTTGGTGGGAGGGTGAAAGGTTCTTTCGTCTTCAGTTATTAGGTCCATTAGATTTGTCCACAATCATGCCGACGAACGATAGCAGAGACACAGAGAGAGAGAAATGTGAAGAAAGGCCCGCAGACATGGTAACCTCTATTCTAGCTGCCCACTCACCACAAAAGACCAATGCGGGCATTACTGTGGAATGTAGGTATACCAGTTAAGGGTATTAGATCTCTTGGTTAATCCAGAAATGAGTTAAACTGGCTCCTGGTGAGGGCATTTAGTGCTATTGTCAGCAACAACGTGTAGGTGTACAACAAGGCTGAAGTAGTACTGCCACGACTGTAGATCAAACAACTTTTATTGCGTACATCAGACGAGAAACCCTGGAAAGTGACAATAAAATAGCTCTTAATGACTACACGCCATATCAAAAGACAAGACATTAAGTGCAGTGTTGTTCGCTCTCGCTCTCTCGCGCTTTCTCCCTCTCTCCCTCAACACAAAACACGTTGTGCAGATTATTGTGGTGGCTTCGAGTATGACATAGCCCAGTGGACGTATAAATAGTGGTATTGTGAAGGGGCTCTCTACACCACTGAACTGTATTCAGAGAGAAAGAGGATATCAGCGTTGTGGTGCAGTGGCTGTTGTAATGCCGTGAGAAGCACGCCCACCCATGTTAATGTTACGTTTTATTTCCTACAAAAATGGCTTTATTTTAAGTGCCCCTTTCATTCGTTCGTAGGCTGGGCCACAAGAGCAGTCCGTGATCGTCGTCGAGTACTATTATCATAAAAATTGCCAAGCCCATTTCGTTTTTTATCGGAAAACTCCTTTGAGAAACAAAGAGAAAGCTAGTAGTGGCCTTATCGAGCATTGCAGCAGTGAGTTTCATGTACGTGGTGTGGAGAAGGAAAAATAGAAATGTTTATGTGGTCCTCTTGTCATAACAGTTTCTTCTCGATCGTAAATAAATAACGTGCAGACAGAGCAATTACATGGAACACAGGGTGTTGATCGAAGGTAATTATCTGTGACCGACGCGCGATTTGCCCGACTGACTGGCAGGAAAAACATTGTATGCTCGTCAGGATCCTTCTTCTGGTGGCAAAATTGACAACAATGATGGATAGGTATATATTTTGCCATGTTTCGCTAATGAATTCTCTCGTATTTTGAAAGATATTTGGAGAAAAGCATGTACAATATAAATGGGTTTTCGATTTTCCCAGAAATCGCATGAGTTACAGATACCTTTGAAGACTATATTCTCTGAGTGTTGTTTTTGGCGCTGTACAGAACTTCATTTTGTCTTCATTTGTATTAATCTCAATTAGCAGAAAGATACTGTAGAGTGCTGATGGGATGATGATGAAACACCAATTCGGGATAAAAAAAATACACGGGACTATTTTGTGGAACAAGATAGAGAGCACAAGATGAGAGAGTTCTACGTGTCATAATATAGCACATCCTGCGGAATGACTCAGAATGTAAAATCGATGCGGGCAATTACGACTTTCTCTCACATCCTCTGACGCCCCGCTCTGTACTGTATTTATTAAGCGAGAAGTGACTTGTCTGTAGGCAATGATCTGTACTCTAATTTCACCTTCTTGTGCAACTCATTCTGGCAATTCACGATAATTCTCTCTCACTCTCTCCTTGTGTACTGTATGCCCATTATTATGTGCAGCAGCAGAGTTTACCCGCGAGAGCTAAGAAGAATTGAACATTTCTGTCTATTGCAAAGATAGATATATCTATAGTCGGTATTTTTCATTAATAATAGGTACTGGATAAATCCTACCATTACATCAGGCCATAAAAGAAACTAATATTTCCTCCTACTTTTGTGTAGTATTACTGAATGTATGTACTACATATATGTACGTGTATAGGCAACATCAATCTTTAATGCAAATCGAAAAGAGAAACTAGCTTTCACTAAAGGATCAGCCGTCTTTTCAACTCTGAGTTGTGTGTAGCAGTAAGTATAGATGTTCAGCAATAATGATAGGATAACGAGTCTTTTGTTATATCATAATTATTATGTGTATACTTAATGTATCTTTTATGAGTATACATTTAGCAAGTGATTAACGAACAGACAGAGAGGATTAAACAGGCTCGTTGATTTCACATGTATGTATGCCTTGTTTAAATACTGAATAAGATATAAGAAGGAATTTATTATGAGGGTCATTAAGCCTTGGATGGTAATCGCACAGTGATGCCATAAGTAGTAGTAGCATGACCAAAACAGAAAAGAACAAACTTCGTGTTGTTTCGCTTTTTCTGAAAGGAAGACGTAGACAAATGAGATTTGAAGTGTAGGGTAACACTATGCCCGCCGAGAAGTGGGAGGTACTGCACAAGAGTCTGCTTGAACTCTAGTCTATATATCGCTAGCATCTTGACATTTATGATTATAGATTTACCTGCGGCTTTTCCACCACCGTAAGACACTACGTAGTTTCTTGGCGAAATAGAAAGAGCAGGGTTTTCCCTGAAAATGGATTATATATAATACAAGACTTGCAGCTTTTAGTTTATGGCAGCGAAACGCCTTCATCGCATTTTAACCTCTCAGTTAAGCAGAGTGCTGTTTGTGTGTACCCTTTGGTTTACTTGTTGTAAATAAATAGCACAGGATGAAATGTGGGAGTGGATGAAAAGGGCTAAAGATAGAATCCGCTTTCTCTGACTGAGCGAGAAGAATTAATGATAGCTCCGATATGCTTAGCATCATGTCACTTAAAACATCCAACAATAATGTTCTCCAGTACAAAAGTATTTTCTGTATTTCAGTTAGATACCTAGTTTGTATTCACAGTCAATTTACAATACTGCGTCTTCACAAAAGAAGATATGTGTGGGAGTAGATAACAATTCTCTAATGATGAAATGTAGTAGTGATTTTATGCACACTTATGAAAAAGAAAAACTTCTCCAAGTTAGAATTTGCAAAAGTCTGCATGATTAGAGATAAGGATTACAGTTACAAAAGACGAGTATAGCACGTATTACTGTATAGGGGAAAGATACAGTAGAGTGTATGTATTTACATTATTGATGAAAAGATTAAAGAAGAATGAGGGCAGGGAATAGCCAAGAGTTGAATTGAAGGCATTATCTACTCGTTACAGAGAGGAGAAAGGAGCATTGGTAGTGTGTGCGATATGACATAAAACTGAATGTACGGCAATAACCAGTAATAACCAGCCCACAAGACAGAGAGTGATACACACTTTTCTTTGAGTCGGTGCCAATTCCTGGCTGGCTGGTAGATTTCAAAAAAGTTTGTCTACTGGTGATGTGATCGATGAAAGGATGTAGTGAGAGTAAGTAATTTATTTGATGTTGTTTCTGTTTGTGTTTCAGTGTATAGTGAGCGTGGGTCCATTTCCGTTCCCTGGCCTGCAAGACTTGAGAATTAAGCATCGTGCTCTAATCGCTCAAGACACACCCCACAAGTCTTTTTTCTTGGCCAAGCGGGAGTTAGACAATTTGAAGAGACATTATGCAGCGATCCGACACCGTCAGAGAGCCACCACCATCATCCTGAAGGGACTGGAGGCGTCCACAAGACGAGCAGCCGGTCAAAGGTCCGCATCGCTCTTTGTGGCTAACACCAAGAAGCAAGTGGTGTCTCCGAAGCCGAAAAACCGACGTGCCAGCGTTGTCGTGAAGAGCGAGCACAACGCAAACACGACGAATATTTGTAGCCCGGCTAATAATAATAATAACAATCCACATAGAATAATAGCAAATGGTGCTTCACACGCAAACAACTTTAAGAATAACACGAACAATGCTCCGAACGGAAATGGTGGAAAAGTTTCCAACAAATCCCAAGTGACCATGACTTGGGACAAGACATCGAAGAAGCCAAAGAACTTTCGACGAAGACGAACGGCATCTGCCTCTAGTCACACGACAAGTTCCTCAAGTTCCACGGAACTTTGTGATTCGTCTGACAGCAGCTCGGACAGCGAGGGAGTTTGGACGGACTCGGATAGTCGCTGGAAAAAGAAACCGAAAGTTCTGATCAAAGATAAGTCGACGGATAAAACCACTAGCACGAAAGTAATTGAGAAAAATGAAATTCTCTGCACTAAAACGAACGGGGTGGTGGAAGAAATGTCGAAGACACCACAAATTGTTGTTTTGGCAAAGTCCCCCTCACCTGAGCCGAGGACTCCGTTGAAAAGTGCGGATGACAGGGTCCTCGAAGAGATGAACTCGACGGAAATGGATCCGGACTCGAAATGCATTGATACGAACGATAGCCAACATTTCTTGGAAGAGATGTCGCGTTTGGGGAAGAGCGATAGTTTTTACGAGAGTCTGAGCCAGCGCATCTGTGAGCTTCAATTTCAAAATTTACATATTCTTACTACTTGTAATACTGTCATCGAGCCTCCAACGAAAATGGATTTTGAGTGTTCGCCACTACCGAGTCCAATTAGTCCGATGAGACCTCAGATCATGAACAACGACTGCACAGATACCTCCAAAATGACACTGAGTCCTAATTTCTTTGTTGGTTATGGTAGCAATGTAGCTTGTAGTGGGAATAGGAGTCCATGTGCCAGTCCCCGACTTTTGTCGCCCAGAGGATCGATTTCTTCCAATGCTGAGAGTCCCATGCCAAAAAGTCCAATGTCTCCGATTCCGGACTACTCTAAATTCAGGAAGCTGTCCAAATCGAGTATTTCCAGTGCCGAAATTCCAGAGATTTTAATTGAAGACAAAGAGAACATTCCTTCGACGGATGGGGTCGTTCTACAGTTAAACAGCGGAACTGGAGATGAAACAGAAACGAAAACTGTACTATCGAATGCATCATCCGCGGAGAAAACGGAAAATTGTGCGCCTCAAAATGCAGACTCTACTACAAGCGATGCTGCTGTCAACAGTGAAATTCAAAACGAAATTAAAGAGAATGAAGACGATACTGCAGTCTCGGCTGCTGACACTGAGCCCAGCGAAAAGCCTTTAGTAGATGGAGAACTTACAATTATGGACCATAATAACGACGTAATCAAATTACAGACCTCGTTGGTAGTGGCTTTGGAGAATTTTGCAGAAGCCAGTCGAGTGGCAACGACAGCATCCGTACAATTGTCACCTATCCCTATAACACCGGTAGTGGTGGGTGGAAGCTCCTATGATCATGAATTAGTTCCAGTTCAACAGTCGGAGAAACTCTGTGCAATTCCTTTGGACTTTTCACTGGGAAGCAGTGAGCCGTTAAATTCATCTGTTGTAGTAGTAGCAGCATCAGCAGCATCTATAGAAAGCATTCCACAAACACATAGAAGAGACGACGGCCCCGAAAAAAATGCAGAGTCAACTTCCAGTCAAGTCTTCACTTTTGACAATACACAAGAAGCAGCAGCAGCTCAGATTCCTGTGAAAGCAATTCCGCCGACATTCTTAGATTTGCCGTTGCCCAGTCCAACGACACTGAAGACAGCCCCTTGTCCCTGTCAGTATCAAACGACGGAAGATGTGAACGCAGTGATTCGAGAGAATATTGCCATTCTGCAAAGACTGAAGTTGAAACCGGCCTACGATGAGTACGACGAGGATAAGTATGATGAGGATGACTTGGAGGAGTACGAAGATGACTCTTCAACAGATTACGATTTTGGATTCGTTGCCAGTGGTTGTGTGGAGAATGATAGTTCGGATCAAGATTCCGGTATCCCGGTCTCTTCCTCGATCAGTGGCCTGAATAATTCCGTGGCTCAGCTGAAGACTAAGCATAAATTATCTTTGAATTCATTATCATTGTCGTTGGATGATACGGAGGGCGTTGGTGTTTGTATTGCAACCACTTCGTCGTCCGCCTCTCCGAATCTCAGCCGAAAACGGAGCGGCAGCACTGGTGGCAACAAAACTAAAACCAAATCCTCCAACAAACCAAAGAAAGTATTTAACCCGTTCCCAACTGCAAGAAAGTCCAGACTTCGTAGTACATCCAAATTCGGACTTTACAGCTAAATCCTTCGTTGCAGGAAGGGAAGCTCAAATATGCCACATTATATGTACCATTGTTTCAAAAGTATTTATGCTCAAAATGTTTTCCTTTTCTCGATTTCATTGTGATCCGTGTCGAAGTATATTAATAATAAGCTCTATATGTATATTGTTACATTACTCGGCGGATTGTGTAACTTACGGAATCGTTGCTTTAATTGTATTGTTGAAAATAATGTTTATTATAGGTACGCAGTTAAGTAAAAGATTAAGTCGGTAGTTACATACATTTCAATAGTCTGTAGGTGTACACAAAATTAAACATTGTGGTAAATTGTGAAATACCCTAGTATTCACTGTTGATTATAATTTATTTTTGATTGTGTGACAACAATCAGCAATTAAATAATAAAAACGTGGGTTCCCGTCGTATGCACGATGACACTCACTAATTAAAGAAATTGTAAAATATCATGTGCACCCCACCTATACCATACATACCTTCTTCTTCACTGCACCTGGTTCTGGTTGTCAGTCGTTCATTAATCGTCTTTTCACATTGATGAATCACGTTTGAACCACGTATAATAAACCACACTAACAGACTTGAAATTAAGACTTATCCTCGTATATTCACTAATTGACGTTTTTGTTTTGTCGTTCATTATTCAAATTCATTAGTGCAATTTTCAAGGTTGTACAGTTGTACACACACTAGTGCGCACTTTTGTAGTCAATGTTTACTAATGAGAAGCGTAGCTCTTTGTTCTCACACTGCTGCCACCACATTCAAAGTTGCCCAATCAGAATCAATTGAATCACGATTAGATTGTACTAAGAATAGACATATATGTATGTACAAGTGTTGGATAAATGATAGATTGTCGCACACATTATAACAACTCGTAATTAGTCGAAAATTAATACAGTTAAATAGAACGTACCTTGTAACTTGTACTTGAACTCTGATTCGGTTATTTGAATTGTGGTAGCAGTGTGTCTAATTGAATACCAATTGTGTGTGTGATGGACAAGTGTTTTGGAACTTTTAATGATTGTATGTACTATGATGTAGTGGACGTGGTTGGTGATTGAATTAGATCGATTTAGGTGCTAAATGACTGCGAATATTATACTCTCAATTGGAAACCTAAATGAATTATGTGTGTCTTACGAATTGGCCAGACAGATTTGTTGTCGTTTGTTAATAAAGTGATTGTGTCGTTCGTTGTATTCCATTTCTAATTATGAATTCTTGTGATTTTAATACGGTGTGCATTATACAACATTTGGGATATGTGAAGATTTGAAGAATGCTTTTTTATTGGAGTGGGAACCAACAAGTACAAGTAAGTCGTAATTTAGGAAAATGACTGGGTAAACTCCCAGGATAAAAATTGTAATCGAAAGACACAAATATCGCGGCTTCATTTTAGTAACTCTGAATAGCGAAACCTGAACCGAATGGATGTTGGAGGAATATACATCTGGAATGTGGAGTACAGAAAATTTAAAAAACTTTTCATTTGTATGCTGCACAATTAAATCATTCGGAAAATGCCGTTCATTTAAGGCGCCCATGACAGTGAGTGCATGGTATAATATAATAATACACATATTGAGTTGTAGTGTATGTATTAGATGAGACCAGATCATCAAAAAATGCAAAATGCACGTGAATTTGAATGCATGCACAAGCTTACAAACTCAGAACACTATGGAAGTATTCTTGGCGTGCTACTGTGTAGTATTTATTGTATTTGGCTTTAACTGAATTCTTTACCATTACTAACTCTTTAACTGCAAACAGTACAAAAATCTGTAATCCCCCTCCATTAGAAGAGAACAATTAAGTATTTAGACTGTTACTGCTTAGGGATTACAGAATATCTGAACCGACCCGAGCAGAGGAGATTGAACCGACTTCGTAGCTTTCACATTATGGGCATACACTACAGCATACATGGAATACATGGCATACCTCATAAAACCAGCTTTTCAAAATAAGTTTGTCGTCTATTATGTCTGTGTATCCTTGTGAGTTGTTGGTAACTTTCTGCTGCGCAGATAAGTAAGTTATACATAGTAAGCAGCATATCTACCCTGGTGCATTACTTTAACATTTAATCAACGTTGGTCGTTAGTTATTAAATGTATGAGTAGTTCAACAGTAGGTACTCAAGTTGAGTACAAACTGAACTTAATGTTAAAGTAAATCTAACCTATTGGATGAAATTCTTGTAGACATTACCACCTTTCATGTTTCATCCATGACAAACAAACTGCCCATCTGCACACACAATATGAAATGCCAAGTCCTCCCACATTGTCAAACAAATTTTATCATGAATTTGGTTCTTAAACAAACAAAACTACCTAAAAATAGAGTCTTTCATGAAAGTTTTTCTTTTACGACTGGTCGAGAGTGTTGGAGCATGAACAGGCATAAGTGAAAGTTATGGAGAAAGCATGTTCAAGTGGCTCTGCTGTTGCTAACAAAATAAAAAAAGAGTGAGTTTGTACACGTATTCACCCGATGACTTCAAGCTTAGGAACGCAGACCGAAAGGTTAAACGTCAGCGTAAAATGCCAGGTAGCGTACTATTCAGCGTCGAAAAGGGTACACTTTGTAGTAAATGAGACATCACACTGACGTATGCTTTTAGTGGAGAAAATGGAAAAATATGGAAAATCCTCTCCATGAATACTAAATCAGAATTTACAGCTTCATATAAACAAAAGAGAGTGTGGTGTATACAAAATAACATCGTGTAGCACTTCTGAATGTACCATAAAAAAACTTCGTATATACACGTATTAATACGTCAAGCTTAATATTTAACAAAAAGTAGCCAATAATATGATTATACTTATGCAGATACTCTATTTGGAATTTTGTGCACCATAATATATCGATTTTGCATTCATAACACGTGACATGTCTCCAATTAATCATTATGATTTATTGTATGCCGATTGTAATTAACTCTTTTCACCCACCATGATCCGACAGTTTTTACAATTAACAATAACAAGTCATAGTTTTTCAGTTTCTCTTTCGCTACAATTCTAGCAACAATTTATTCTTATTGTTATAGTTTTTTTAAAGTAATTAACTCTTATGCTTCCAGGCTGTTATTGTGGAGAGTTTTTCTGGGTCATTTATTATTATCGGGCAGTACATCATACATAAGAGTCACTCACTTCGTTATCTGATCATCATCATCATCACTAAACTCTAGTAGATCTTATTTATATAGTAGCTAGGTATATATTTAATTTTATTAATTACATATATAGTGTAGTAGTAGTAGTAGTAGTAGTATATATGCACATGTTGGTGTAAATAATACTACATTGCATTACATATACCTAGATATACATGTAACAATATTTTTTCATGTGTTGACCTGTAACAGAAAACAGACTCTACTACTACTACTTTATATGTACACATTTTAAAACATTAAAAAGAGAAATAACAATAAGTTTCATCAACAAGAAGAAATTCAAATTACTTGGTAAATCATTATTTGGAATAATTTAAAAAAAACAGGGCCAAATCTCTGTATTCTTTTACAAGGAAAGGATCGTGAAACGTTGAGTCAGAGCTAATAAGCTATTACTTATGAGGATGATATTCGACTAATTTTAATGATATTTTTATCAATTACGATGCAACTGAACGCACAGTGTAGTACAATTCATATATGGCCGAGTGTCAGTTACTGGTTAATAAACGAGCACTTACGTTTTTTATATTGCTCTCTGCCTTGCCTTTTGCTCTCTGTTTTCTCTGTCTGTCAGTAATATAAGTAAGAGTAGTGGGTAGGCGCAGGGTGAGTAAATGACATTTTGCAGATTACTTGTAACGTATCCTCAATAATCTAAATCCGTGAAAAATTCCAATAGAACTAAATTAATTATATATTTTTTTCCTCCTTTCTTTTTTCACTGCCTTTCACGTTCACCACTCATTCTCATCAGTAATCATCATCATCAGTCACTACTATAATCACTACTGTACACTACTATGCTATATAGATTCCAACAGCTCTACTTTAGTACTTTAGTCTGCTGGTCTACACAAAAAATATGGTCACGACATTACGGAAGCTGCAAGTACACAAAATACGTACACAATCACTGAATACAATTGCATTGTCAATTTTTGTCAGCAAATAGACACGTACATTTTTGTCTATCATGTTTTGTAAGCCAATCAGATGAACCCTACTATGTATATATACTTATATAGTATATCGAGCCACAACTACCATTTTTTTTAGTATATACATACACAGTATACACGATACGGTACAGACATTATAGTACAGTACAATACAGTGCAACGCTCGATTCATCTTTCTTTCCCTCTAAACATCATCCACATCTTCGTAAATGCTAGTAGTTGGATTTTCATCATCATCATCATCATCATATAGAGAAATCTTCGTAGTATTTAGATTAGTAAGAGGTAAGTAGTAGTGTTATTCCAGAAGAGTCAGACACACGTATATGATCGTCTACGGTATGTAAATTTGTACTTACATACATACAACACATCGATTGGCTTATATATATTAGTATAATATATATAGAGAGATAGAGAACCATGGCCACTCAGTTCTAGTCGTGTGGATATGGCCCTATAGTACATACAACAATAATATTCAGATAGATAGAGAGGAAAGAGCTTGCACCCAAAGCAGCGAAGCTATATATTTAGATATATACGAACGCTTCGAACATATTACGTCACGTCACTTCATGTATATGTACTTCACGTACCATGACAAACGCAGACCAAGGCCAAAACAGAACATCACCGTCTATCTACTAACACAAGTACTAGTTGCTGACTATAATAAATATGTAGCAAGTAAGTAAAACTAGAACAAAAGTATCCTTATCGATTCATTAGGTTTTTTTCAGCCGTACATTTATATCTACATGTATTATTAAGGTATTCAGCTGAAATCATTCCCAACTTTCTCTACACCCCCCAGATTATTTTTACCTACATAAAGTCGTGAGTGAGGTATTAGTCGCTAGTCTGCTACGTTTCACTATTACTGTGTCTCCTGTCTGTATGTATAAGCCTTTTCTTTGCCGAAAGCTGAACCGGGATTAGGTTGCATATTATTATGCAATATCTCCTCTACGAAATGCACAGTTGTACATGATAGTACGTTTTGCTTTAGTTTTGAACACACTAATGATATGAGGGCCTATGTAAATTTTAAAATAATTTTTTCCCAATAAATTCTTTCTCTTTCATCTGTCTATACTATTTAAGTATTTTTCTGCTTCTTGTTTTGTGCCGAGTTTTTTTCCTCCAAACTGTGGGCAAGTGAGTGTCCAGTGCCAGGGAATGATTTAAACTGAATACTACGAGAATGTGTGTGTGTATATAAATAGCCATAGACATATAGCCTTATGTAACACAAAAGCACGACATAAAGTTACACAGATATCACAATTAACAAGAACAGGTTTATTATTAGTGTTTTTTTGGTACTGCTGGTGGTTGTTGTGTGGTTGATTCTTATTTTTGGTACTTTACCTTACTAGGAGCTTCTTATTTACTTCATTATTGCATATGTTCTCAAGACTATAATATTTATAGAATGAAATCCGTGTGTGTCTGTCTGTGTTCTCTTATATGTAGTAAGTATAGTGAATCAAGTTGGAAAGCAATGTTTCACAGATAATTTTCCTTCACTCGTTGTACACTCTCCACTTTCTCCACGTAGGAGAAAGTCGCCGGAGAAAAGAATAGAGACGTTGGCTGATTGTGAGAAATCCATCGAATACTATTTCGGTTTTTGTTCACTTTTTATATCCTCTCTCTACTAGAATAGTAAGTTTTCTGTTTCTGTATATGTTGTGTACTCATATGTGTACTCATAAGATAGATAGTTGTCGACCGCATTATATTTCCGTACAACAATAATATCGCGCAAAGCCGCTCCCCTGTACGAAGAAGAGGGCGGCTTGCAGAGATATGTCTGCCTACTACAACACAGTGTATTGAAAAACACTCTCAACTCATCATCCCCGTGTTAATTTAATTGTCTTGGGTTGTCCAAACTGTTAGTAGTATATAGTTACGTTAATGTTTTATTAGTAGTGGTTCGATTTTAGAAGTGGTTGCTGGTGGTGGTATTTATATGCTGTGGTAATTGGTATATTGAGAGTTCTATGTTAGAATATTATGATGTAGATATATATATGTACTGTATATATATATATAGTGATCTAACGTGAAGAGAATCAATGTGTTCTACTGCTGCAAGTAAAGATTGTCTCGTCTACTCTACTCTGACTTGACTTGATTTTTGAAGTTTGCTCACAATCAGTGTAGTTTAGCCTTGTATCCTGTATATATATTATATATATATGGTTGAAGGTATAGTTCTTATACAGTTGTGTGTTAGTTACTGTTAGTTAGTACGATATTTAAAATCTATATTGCATCGTAATTCATTCTATGCTTTGTTTGTTGTACAACGAATACAACAAAACTAAGTACCTAATAGTAATTCAACTTATAGCTCTAGTAGTTCTTTTCTAATGGTAAAATCACTATCAGAATCTAGTAATTTAAAAGGTACGTACGGTACTGTAAATGACTGCATGGTATGTAGGTAGTAGTAGGTATATGGAATTCGTTTTCATCGTATTATCCTCTAAATTATTCATAATAATAATGCTCTAGGTACTAGGTAAGTATGCAATGTTTGGATTTTCAATTTTTCAAAATAATATCGAATATTGATGATAAAATGACGAAGGGTTCGAGGGAAAAGGTCGACCAGAGAAACTTTCTGCTCGCGCCTTCGACATCGACTCCTCGCTCTGTCTCTTTTTTTCTTTCTTTGTTTCTCTCTACTCACTCGAAGAAACCGAATTTCGCTATAAACAACAGGAAACAACAGAGTTACGTTACAAACACAAGAAACATCAATCAATCCATGCACATCGATTACAATACAATATATATATGGTGCGGCGCTTGAGGGACAGACTGCAGATCACACACGCCAAACCGCCGGCCATGGCGGTTGTGATCTTTTGTCCTTCTGTTTGTGTGTACGAACTCTCTCTCTCACTCTCTACTCCCTCACTCTGAGAGAAAGAGCGAAGGCTAGAAAGAGAAAGAGAGAGAGAGAGAGAAGCAGATGTGTACAAAGCTCTTTATACACGGAAGGTATTAAAGGCAAAAGGTGAGTGAGTACTAGTAGACAAGTAGGTGTGCTTTCCCAGAGTGCTCCAATTTCAAGTGCAAGCAATGCAACACGATAACATAGCATTTGTAGTGTAAGTAGTCGAAGGTACATGTGTAATACTAGTGTGTGTACAACACAGACAGACATAAAACAGTTACTATACAAAGGCACACAGAGAGAAAGAGAGAGAGAGGTAGATGTAGAGATAAGACAAACACGGTACTATACACATATATAATAGTATGTAATACAAGATCAACATTTAGTAGTACAGAGGAAGCATTTAATGGGAGGAAAAATTGAGCGTTTATAAATTCTCTCCTTCCAAGACGCTCATTCAAAATTCAATAAGAAACTCTCTGGGGGATCTGAATTTAATACATTTCCCTTTTTTCCTTGTGTCCATATATATTCTTTCCGATACAGTGTGCACTCACTGTTACTATTTGTTCTAGCGGTGGTGCAGAAAAATGAATGTGGATTTATTAATATGTGAGAGTAGACGATGAAGAGAGAGAGAGAGACAAAAATTAACAGGCAGTTGATTCCTTTGTGGGAGACATAAATTAAAAATCTGCTAGTCGTCCCCACACCATAACATGGTAATGGGAATCTGAATTATAATAGTACGACTCTTGCAGACACGACATGGACACATTAAAATGAGGAAAGTTTACAAATGCTAAATTAAGTCTTGAATGTATATGTGTATATACAAGTAAGTAGTAGCACAGCACACTGTTGGAGGTTGGGGGAAATGCTATAGGATATGAAAGAGCGCAAGCTGTATAACAAACACCCACGCACAACGCTTGGGCAATCGCGTAAACATAGAAAAGCCATCTTATTTCTAATGGAAACATGGAATATATAGAAATTCTGTGAAGACTCACAAGCAAGGAATGCAAGTATGATGAGGCCAATAATTCCCATAATGATCATCATCTAGATTTGGTCACAGGGAAATATAACAAATTACTTATTAGTAAAGCACCAAGGCCGTCGTGAAGGAATTATGGTAATTAATGAGAGAAAAATGTAAATTGGAATATGCGGAATGTACCTTCATATTTTGAAGCCAAAATTTGTTTTTCAACTTGCCAGCCTGTTTTTCGAATTGGGAGGCGCCTTGTTGGAGCGCATCTGTTTGAAATAAATCAAGGAAACACACCCAATTAGTGTTGAATGACTTTTTCTTAAGAGTGAAACGGGAGAAAATCCGGAGAAAATGCTTTTAAATGTGATCATGACTCACCCGCTCTGTCATCCAACTCGGAAAGTTTCTGATCTCTCTCGAGCACTTTCGCCACATTCGTTCTCATTATATCCACCACCTACAGTCATTCAATTAAGTATAAATATAAAAAGAAGTAGAAGTAAGTCGTTCGTTGATAGAGGCTGTTTGCATATGTAATATGCACAAAGGGCACGCAGAAGGCCATGAATCGATAAATCAATACTTTTTATGCATTCAACATTTATAGAACATCATCCTTGTGATGTAAACAGTTGTAGAGGAACTGCACGCAATTACCAAACTCAAGATATGATCGACAGATTAATTAAAATTATTAATTCCCAATTAATCCCAATTAATTTCGTGTGTATTGTTAGTGAACCTCGTCAACTTGAGCCTGTGACTGTTGAAGCCTTCTTTGGGCCGCGATTTGCTGGGGAGTTTTTGGCCCTGCAACAATCCCCCCATCTTCTCCCGACGGTGGAGCTAATCCCTCTGCAGGTTCTGAAGGAGCTGCCCTGTATTACAATAAAAAAAAAAATTTTTTGTATATGTATATGTATAAACCCACCAAATAAAAGTAATAAATGGAAATTGAATATTGAAAATTAATAGATGGGTAATAGGTATGGGTGTGCTCTGTCTAATTAAGATTTAATAAATGTACTTACATTGTGATAAGTTAAAGTGAGATATAAAACTTGTCCGTTAGACTAGGGTACAAGTTAATAATTTCGTTGCTTAAGGTATTTAAAGTACGTGAGTGGTAATATCTTTCTAAATTTCCCACAGACAAAAGGCAAAGAATTTCTCCAATAGCGGTGAGAAAGGTACTGGATACTTTTCTGGTGTGGTGAGAAAGATTTTTTATTGCCACGAAGTTGCAAAGGTAAACAAGACACACGGTTTCGTAACCAACACAAAACAGATCTAATAAACTTGAACTTTCCGATCAACAGAAGTACACCTGAAGAAACCTGTTTGCCTTGGTGCGTAATTAGAATTATGAAGAAGAACGTGAAGGAGAGACTAGTTTACATCCAGCATTCAAAAATTGAATTCTCCTATTTTTGATGAAACTATGGATCTTTTATTTCTTGTTAAATTATCGAAAGCGAGAGGAGAACACAACAATAGAGATTCCAGTGAGGAGATATGCTACAAAATAGTGGGAGTGGGTAGCAGTAGAGTGGGTAAGACGATTGAACTCGGAGACTTGTGTCCAACAACTCAAAGGGAGTCAGCTCAGCTTTTTGCAATGCAATTCAATGCTAAAGAGGCAGAATAAGGGGCAGGCAACGGGCGGGTAGAACTATAGATCGTAGTCGGGCGATAGTAGGTCACTCGCACAAAATCCGGGAGACCAACACCCAAGAAGAACTTGAAGGTAGGTATGCTATCATTTGGCTTCGAATGAGGCTTTTTAGTTCACTTGCTCTCACTGCAGCCGCATAGAACCGCATAGACTCGATGGACCTGCGTGAATCGTCACATTCCGAATCCGAATTTTCTTTTCTCCTGACTTCACTTCGCTCTGGCATCCTATTCCAGGGAATATCTCGAATCCCGGAATCCCTCTTTATAGTAGTGTACCGTCCTCGCCGTCCTGCCTGCCCACGTTCTCGCTCTCTTACTCTCTTGTCATTTGAAAGTATTGCACAACACTTTTCGCTTGTACATTCTTTTTAGCCACTGTACTAAAGCCACTTTTCACAAAATGAAAATTTATTGTCTACAAGTCTGAACAGGAATGCAAATCATTCAGAAAACAATGGGCCAGTTGAACTTTGCTTTCACCAGTGGCTGTTTCAGAGATAACGGCGGAACTTTTAAAATTTCAGTCATTTGAGAGAGCTACCTGAAAAAGGCACTTATGTCCTAATGGCTGTCCACTCGACCTTAAAAGTATTTCCAAGAAAGATATACCTATAAGTACCTATAACATTTCTTTGTTTGCTGTGCACGACTAGGCTTGTGGCCATAATAAGTAAGGATGACATTCAGCATTTGGTGGTGGTTCCCCGTGACTGGAAAATCCGAATGAAAATCCGAGAATCTCCGAGAACACTGTACAGAATGGAAAAGTACAGGGAAAAGCTGAGAGAGAATTTTTTGACGCTTTTACCGTTCACCCCTATCGATTTCTCCGCCTTCGCTTCGTTTCACTTTTACTAACAATAAGAACTACTAACAAGAGAGACGTATTTACCATATCTTTTCCTACCACAGAGACTACTCGTCTTCTGCACACTGTGCTTTCATAGTCTTCCTATCCCACTGGATTCCACTTAGCTACCAGATCGTCTATTTCCATTTACGAAAAGCCGAGCTGACCGGAATCTGAAGAAAGTCACTGAGAAGTGCATCTAATGAGTAACAAGAGTACTCCTCACTCACTCTCTCCACTTTCGGTTGGGGCGGACTCTCTTCGATTTTTCATTCATATTATTAAACATACGCAAACCTCTTCCTCGTCTCTTACACGCAATTTTCGTCCTTCACATTGACTTTTCACGTTCTTGCAACTCTCTCACTTTCTCACATCTCTTTTCGGTGAAAACAACCACAATAAATAATTTCTGTGCATTTCGTATCAAGAATTTGTCCCTGCTTATCCATAATATGGATTCTATATCTTTAGTATTCGGGATGAATTTGTTACTTTGGTTAAACTTCGTGTGGTTGCAATATGTATTCAATGTTTCCCAGGTGAGAGAAAACGATATGCCTCGCCGCCCGCGAAAAGAGACTTTTTCATGGCTTATTGAGGATTGGTGAGAATATGAACACTATACATGCCACCTCCATCATTCCCTATAGATGCCATATCTGTTTATGTGCAAGACTTGCGTTGTATCATAAGCTGAAATTTACGATTTCCGCAAAGTAATTCTCTACACGATTTGATAAAATGTAAAAAAAAGCTGTACATATATAGTCAGCGGGAATACCAATCAGTTTCAAGTAGCACATATCGATTTTGTTTCCGATTACGAATGCGACATGGTTGTGAATGAATCATTGAAATTGACACTTGCTTTATGCACCCATCATGTGTTGGGTAATGCTTTGTCGTAATTTAGTTCTTTTAATATTCTATATATTTAGGAAGGACCTATACTTATTTGAAATGAAGTGTCAACTGGTCTATTTATTAATACTAAATTACTTAAGATTTTGATGAAGATTGCGTACTGCTATGCAATTTTTATTTAATGAATCGTACATTAGAATGGGTAAACAAGTTTAATGAAAGGAATTTCAGACAACAAATGAAAAAACAAAAACGAATTGGCAGTAAAACAGGTAGATTTTTCAATTAATCGAAGGTTTCAATTAGATGAACACCAGTAAGTCAAATTTAAATATACATGAATCAAATAAGTGCATAGTTTTGTAGAAATTTTCCAATTGAAGTGACAATTCTTTTGTTGTCACTGTGGTCTTTCTGTTTTCCTTTTTGTCCTAGTGGGATTCTTTTCACGGAATCAAGAGATCAGGTTTTTCTCAGCTGGAACGCTATGGGTTTCACCCCGCCTTCGAATACTTTTTCACAATTTCGTCTTTCAGTTCACTTTATTATGTGCCATGCTCCTGCTGACGGATGTGGATGTTTATAATTTTGTCCTTAAGTGGAAAGCTGCCAATTTGTTGGTTTCAATACAACAGGATTTCCATCTTCTCTATTCTTTACAATTCTTCAGATGTTTTCGAATATATTTTTGGTGGACCTCCATATGATGAATGCTGACTCTGTGTTTCGTGTACAGCAGGAGCACATATGTACCTCCTCCAGCCATGATCAATACTCCATTGAGGACTTATTCATTCATTCGACTCTTCATCCAAATATACATAGAGAAGGCACGGGGTCTATGTAATTTCGAGTTTGCACATCTCTGACTTTGTCATTTTTGCATCCAAAGGTTAATTACAAGGTAGTTTCGTCCTGTCATAATGTATATAAACACTTTGACAGTATGTACATACACCCTAATTGGCGATTTCTCTAAATGGCTAATTGCCATTTTCGTCGAATGCACCATTCCTTTGTTTTAATGGCCGGAATAAAGAACTTGTTCTTTCCTTTTTTAATGTACAATTAATTGGGACCCATACTATTTATTAATAATAAAACTACTTTGTACGTAACTCTGACAAATACTATATTTAATTAGGAATCTCAACCTAAAAGTTGGCATTATGGGATCAGATTCCGACTCGTAATTGGAAAATGTTCCTCGAGACGGTGTTCTGTCATAACTAACTGGATAAAATTTCACCAAATCTCTTCTATCTCGGCTCTTGCAGCAGAATAATGTCAATTGTGTTAAGCCCGTCCTGACATTAAAACTTTTCTCGCCAAAACGATGCTTCGCCAAAGCGAAGCATCGAGCGTATTTTTTCAGTTTTTAAAATCTGTCTTTACAATCAAATTAGAGAACATATTCAAGGAATTCTTCTCGAGCTCCTCTATATAGTTTAACATGGGTAACATAGGTAATACTATAATAGCGCTGATTCCCACTTCTTAATGTGCATAATAGTTTGTCTGGACCGATCATCTTGATTTCCCCGAAGAATAAGACTCTTGTTATGGAATAATGTCACTGTGTACGTGTGTGATAGTTTGTATTGTGATTTTCATAACGTTGTAGATTTTTAATCCAAACATGACTTTAAGAACCACATAAATGAATAAATGCATCAAATTTAATAAGTGGCTAAACTAATTAATGGTATGACCGATTTTCCTTTTTATATTGGCCAAGAATTACAATAGATATGGACAAATGTTACTACGGCCAACCTTCCATATAAAACATGGCCGTTTGTGTTTAAATACTTGTTGTAAAAGTTAGTGAAGAGTAAAGTATACCTTTTGTGTTATACTCAAAAATTAATTAAATTGCGATAACGTACTAATTGTACTAACAATTAAATACTTAAGGTACTAACGGTACTGGCTTATTTCATGCGAATTCGTCTTATTTTCCTACTATTCCTACTATGTACAAAATCAATTACATGATATTTCGATTTCAAATTCGTCCGCTAATGATGCAGCCTTGGTAGGTGGTTGACCTGAAAATTAAATATAATTAATAACTGTACTAATAGCGATTACCCAAATTTTCAAATTATATGGTTCAGGATTGTGCAGTATGCTCTTACCACCAGGGCCTGGAACACGAAATGGTTGTTTTCGCTTTCGACTTCTCCTTTCTACACTTTTTATTGGTCCTATAACTTGTTTAATATCAGAGTTCAAAACATTAGGGTCTTCCTGATTTTCTTTTAATTTTTCAATCAGCTGATCTTCTTGAATAATGTTATCAGGATTCCTAATATCTATAACAATTCCGCCAACCGGCACAACAACTTTAAATCCTAATGGATCCGAAGGATCAAATCGTAGAATATCAGGTCTCGTGTCGACTTCAACGTCTGTAATAGTAATGGGCTCTATTTTGGGCTTTGAAAGTTTTTTAGGAAGACGGACTTTTGGAACTTTTGGAGCAACTTTAGATTTTCTAGGTTTTTTATTTGGGTCACCCGCTTTGAACTTATCATTGGAAGATTGGGTATCACTCACTCCAGTAAAAACATTCTTACTAATGCTCTCAATTGTCGACTGAATATCAATTGTCATCACATCAGAAATATATTTAGACGGTGATGTTATGTCCTTAACTTTTTCTTTGTCTGCATCTTTTCGAGACAAAATATTTTGACGAACTTTCTTTGGTTTTTTACATTTTGAGAGATTTTTAACATCAGATGGGATACAGACTTCACTTAAATTCTTAGTAATGTCACTAGCATTAATTATATCACCATTGGAAAATCCTTCCTTTGTGGGTGTCTGGATAGAAAGGTCCTTCGTAGATTTAGAATTAGAATCACCATTAAAGACACTTTCAGGCTTAACAGATTTTACTTCGCGTTTAGTTTTGGCAGATTTTTTGGGGACAGTAACACCATTCATGGGTCTTTCATCAGCAAGGACATCTTCCTCATCTGATGAAAAGCCTTCCATTGGATTAAATTCCTGACAGGAAAGTGCTGAATCCACCTGTGCTTTATTGCGACGATCTTCTCTTTTAAATTTTGATTTCAATTCCGCCCGAGTTCTATGTGGAAACAAAGATGTCATCATGGAGAAATCGGTTCCGCAAGTACTAAGGGCTCTGTAGAATCTGACAGTTTCTGTAAAATGAATAAATTTAAATGGCTCATTGTTAAATCTTAAATTGTAAATTTAGTATAAAGTAAAAACGAAATTCTAAGAGTGTTTAAACCTTTTATGGTCCAATCAGAACCACGCTTATTCAATTTCTTGTGTCGATAAAATCCAGATCCGATGGCATACTCTGAGCCAGAAACCGTTTTCATTTCTGCCAATTGTTTCTTGGCTCTTACAGATTCACTAGTCTCCACAACCTTAACAATATGAATATGACGCATTAAAATGATTTTTTAAAGCACAGAGACAGGACAGGATAACGCAACTATTTATACATATAAACGTACCAGACTCTTTTCATCGAGAATAAGTTTCCCATCTGGTCCGACTTTTACTCTAGGACCAAGTGGCTTTGGTTTCTCTTCTAATTTGGGTTCCTTTTTCACCTCCTTCGTAATAGGAACGGCGCCAATGGTGGCTCTCCTCGCTGTCACAGTAGCTGTCATTGTAACTGAATTCTCCGTATTCGAATTTGAATCTCCGTAAAATTCTTTCTCTTCACAAATAGACGCTGCACGTCTCTGTACATTTGGTTTACTATTTTGAAAAAACCAAGACAAAATTAGTTAAATACAAAAAATCATTCCCTTTATCCTTTATCATCTTTATTCATTACTTTCTCAGTAATGCGTTGATGTAGACGAAGCATGAAGCATCCATAATTTGTAAGCTCGTTCATTTTAAGTAATTATTTCTAACTAACGGGTATTGCAGTAATGCACTAATGCACTCATCATTACCATTCATTGTGCTTTTCTCATTTTACTATAAATGAACTTTTCAAGGCCAATATATTGAATTAATATTTCAGGATCTAGTTATTTATGCATTCAATTACGACATTGTAAATTGTAACCACCTTTGTAAAAGGGCATTGTTTGTTTGAATAATAATCTCTATATCAAACTCCAATCCATCATGTATCTATCCACATGAGTGTATGTGTATGAAATATTTATATTTCGAAAAATCTTACGGTGGATTCCAAAATGCGAAATGTAGCATTGTCATTTCGTTTCTCTTTGGAGCTTCTTGTTGAGTATTCAATCGGGTCAGGAAGTCCTTTCTGGCCACCTGATATTTTGTCAAAGTATACGCTGCCGACGGCTTTTGCAATCTTTGCTTTAAAGTGTCAGTGTTGTTTACATTTTTCTGTGAAGCACTGTGGAGATGACTACCTATAGTGTTATTACTGTGACCCTGCCTATTAATCACGTTTGTAAACTTGTCTTTGAATGTATGCTTGTTACTGTCTTCCTTTTCAACTTTTGTTACTTGGAGGGAGGGCACAGAGTCGCAACCACTGTCGGCAGAGTTGGAATTGTGATTTATATTTAGATATGCAAACGTCGTCGTGGGAGTTTTAGCTTGCGGTGGTCGAGGGCTGTGTGCGGGCACCGGTCGAGGACTCAGGAATCCTGCATCAATATTAGCACTTTGTGATAAAACTAGCCGTTGACTACTTTGATTTCCAGAGGAATAACTAGGAGATGGACTAAGAACAGAAAATGCAGATCTACTATTGCTGTTACTATCCTCTTCAGCAATGAAACTTGATCCCAATGGAGAAGTGGCATTTAGAAATGTTAGCGATTTGGGTGTTTCTGGTCTCTTTGGACTTGGAGGATGTACAAGCTTGACAGGGGACGGAGATCGGATATTTTGTAGAAGTGACGCTGAGGGGGGCAAGGGGGAAACCGAAGGAATGGGACGAAAATGATGAGAATTCGAAGAATGACTACCGTCAAAACCGGAGGGGGAAGACGGTTGGTGATGTGGAGGAGGAGTTTTCGGTGGAAGTCTTTGGTACGTCGGTGAAAAGGGTCCTCCGTGCCCATAGGCTTTGGGGGAAGGGGGACACGATGTAATTATCGTCGCCGAAAGAGATGATGTAAGTTGTGTTGGCAAGGGCGAGGCTGGCATTGAAGGCAATTCTAAACTTAGTGGAGTAACAGGCCGATCGGGTCTTCCACGGGCACCAAGTGGTACGTTGGCCACTGCCTTGATTCTCATTCGGCGGGTTGCCATTGTCGGGTTTTTCTGAATTAATGAAAAATTGCACACAACTGATCCGACGAATTATTTTAATTTCCGGACTCAAATTTAGCGCCTCAGCTCAAGGTTCCTAAACAGGAAAGGAAATGAAATATTGCATCAGCCAAGGTAAACCAACATTTCGTCTCATGCAAAGGCAACAGAGTTGACTCATTCATTTCTGCGTATTATGTTTCGTGTTCATTCTCTAATGTACATATTACTCCCACTAATATTTGTTTGCTTTATGCTGCTAAGGAACGGTTCTTGTATCGATTAGTTTTCAAGTATTTGTATTGGAAATTAAAATGCTTCAGTCGTACAAAAATTCAAGCGATATACTGCGGGATATTGTACACAACACAACACAATGTACAGTCTGAGTTAAAATGCAAGCAGGTTTTTTTGAGCTGCAATACAAATCGTAGATTTTAATATTTTTGAAAAGGCTGTTTTCGGAAAAAAGACATTTCATTGAATTTTAATTAAGCAAAATGAATCGAAATATTTTACGTACAGGAGGAGGAGTCGGGGGTATGGCTGCTGCAAGCGGTCGTAATAATTTCGGTGTTGGTTCTTTGTCAGATGAAGAAGATCTTTATTCAGGCTACAATGAATTCCCCTCGGCTCTTAATACGGACGACTTGGAATTCGATGAGAACTTTCAGAATTCTGCCAGGACTCTGGAAAGTAGACGTCCAACTGTAATTAGCAAAAATTTATACTCAATATATCATTCCGGTAAACTGAAGAGCTAAAAATTATGTTTACGATTTTTTTAAAGGCAATGCCGCAAAGAGGAACAACACCTGGTTCCACCTTGAATAGTAGACTTGGGACTGCTGCAGGGGTTGGTGGAAAAAAATTAGTGCAATTTACTGACTTATTTATATAAGAAATTTTAAATTCATTTCCGCCATAACAGTTTACTAGACAATCAACTGCGCGACCTGGTATTTTTACGAGGGGAGGAACGGCACGACCAATCACTGGAATCGGCGGCGAGTCCGGAGGTTTGAATAGACCAATGACTGCAGTTCGAGGTGCTGGCTACACTGCTATTGGCAAAGGACAAAATATTTTTGACCCAATGAATCCTGGAAATAAGAGTGCAACACCCAGTATCGAGATGAAGGTAGAAGATACGTAAGTGCTTACACCAATAATATATTAGCTTATTGATATCACTTCAGGGTGTCCGTTGTCTAAAACACCTCCAATAAACCACATTTAATCCAAGAAATATGCAGCTGCCGCTGGGTGCATAAATGCAAGAAATGTTTCCCATGCATTTCGAACGATAGAAATTACAGTCGGAAAGTGTTTACCCAATAGCAAACCAATCAAAATGAAGTAGTAAACATTATCTTTAATTTCAATAGATGCATTTCTTGCATTAAATGCATTTCACGCGATGTAAATATATGAATACATGCTGAAATGAAATGCAATAATATTATGGATTTATACATCTTGTGGTCACATACAATTTCCCATTTCCCACTATTTCCCAGTGGGGTGGGAAATTGTAAACCCTGAATCAAGGATTTTACAAAATATTCGTACTTTCTACTCAGACCCGATGAAAAGATCAAACAACTTGAAGAGAAGATAAGTAACTTGGTAGAAGAGTCAGTGTTAGCGGGTTGCAAGGGAGACCTGAAGAAAAGTTTAGAGTTGGCAAAGGATGCTTCCAATAAGGAGAAATCTCTAATGAGGTTGAAAGAGCAGGCTGGAGCTAATGAAGGGCATGATTGGGATATTACATTTTCAGTAAGATCACTTCTAATGATAGAGCAATAATAATTTCCAAGATTCTAATCTTTATTCATTAAGCAAGTGACAAAAACTATTAATGGAATTTAATAATAGGTTTTGTTCAACTTGGCCACTCAATTTGAAGCATGTGAAATGTATACAGAGGCAATGAGTACTTATCATGCGATTTCAAAAAATAAATTTTTGATCCACGGGGCCAAAGTAAAGATCAACATGGGAAACATTTACTTCAAGCAGAACAACCCCACGAAAGCGATAAAAATGTACCGCATGGCAATGGACCAACTGAATAATACGAACCGGGATCTCAGGTCATTCATCCCAGTAGAGAAAATAAGCTAAAAGATTAATATATTAATAGTTTGTCACAGCAGTATCTACTTATGTGTAAAAGTACTGAGAGAGATACTTGAATTATGTTCTCCCACACAGACTAAAGTTGATGCACAATATGGGAATAATATTTCTTCGAATTGGACATCCAAGTGACGCCTCCGCCAGTTTTGAATACATAATGCAAGATAAGCCAAGTTTCAAAACGGGACTTCATCTTGTTGTGGCCAATTTCATGGCTTCAGACAAGGAAAAGATGAAAAAAAGCTTTCAAGATTTGTTAGAGGTTCCTTTAGATATTGACGAGGACGATGAAAAATACACGACGCTGTCGGTAATAATGCGAACATAAAACTAAATGCCTACCCGTTTCATATTTATACTTCAATATCTGCTAATATTTCATGTAATAATAGAGCACCACACAGAATCCCATCGTCGTTATATACGAAACATGAATAATTTAGAAATTACCGAGTACTGTGGTGTATAAGTTGAGAGCTAATTCGTGTCTTGTGTTTTGTAGGATGATCCCGTATCTCAACTTTTGGTGGAAGTTCTCAAGAACGACAGACTGAGGAAACTGGAGAAAGAGCGGAAACTTTACGCTGAACGTTGTGTTTTGTCTGCGGCTCGTCTAATTGCTCCGGTAGTCGAGTCAACGTTCGCTGACGGTTATCACTGGGTCACAGAAATAATAAAATCATCAAAACACGCATCTCTAGCACATGCATTAGAAGTTAGAGGAAACACATCTCTCCTATTATCATTAGTCACTGTATTTAATTGTGCTAGAATATTTCACAGTCTCTCTTTCTCCATGTAATAAATTGCCCGTGTTGTTGTGCAGATTAGCAAAGCGCTTGTGTTCCTCAAACAAAGAGACCTGACGGAAGCTGTCGAAATTCTGAAATCATTTGAAAAGAAAGAGACAAAAGTTGCTACAGCCGCTGCAACCAATCTCTCCTTCATGTTTTTCTTGGTAAACAAAATCCACGTTTCACACAAATACTACATATAAGGCTCTGTACTCTGTGCGTATCAACTTTAGTTGTTATCTGTATATGAACTGATTGTTTGCCCAGAGTACAAAAGCTGATGTTTGCTCTGCCGAGCCAGAGCAAACATTGTAATAATTTAACTTGCTAATTATACTTCGAGAGATGGAGAGAGATGAAGCTTTAATACTATTGTACCCTTTCTACTTTCTATATGTAATATAAAGCAAGGTGAGCTCGACCAAGCGGAGAAATACGGTGAGATGGCCACAAAGGCAGACTTCTACAATTCGGCTGCCTACGTCAACCTCGGCAATTGCCACTACGCTCGTCAGGACTACGAGCGAGCCAAGTCTTGTTACACGGAAGCAGTAGGAACGGACTCGTCTTGCACGGAGGCGCTCTACAACCTTGGGATTGTGAACCAGCAAATGAAATTCTATGAAGAGGCTTTAGAATTCTTTCATAAAGTCCAATCGCTCGTGAGAAATCATCCGCACGTCACTTTTCAACTAGGAAAAACTCATGAGCTGATGGGAGAGAGCGAAATTGCTGTGGAATGGTACTTGAAAGCCCTCGCCCTTGCTCCATCGGATCCCGGCATACTCAAGAAACTGGCAGCTTTGTGTGACGCTGAAGATGATCGACAACAGGCTTACCAATACTACTATGATGTATGATGAGCCATGCGACGCGCCCATATATATTTCCAATTCATCGTATAATTACACTTTAGTTCGCTTCAATATGTCGTATTGATACGAGATACAAAAATGCAATTTCAAAATATAAAATACCTGCCAAAAATGCTGGTAAATATGCATGGATTCAAAATATTTCTTTCATCGCGGTGACGATGGTCTTGTTTGCCTTTTTTGCAGTGTTACAGATACGATCCTTCAGATTTAGAGGTGATCCATTGGCTTGCAACGTATCTGCAGGATATGCAGCTGCCGGAGAAAGCTGTGGGCTTTTATCATAAAGCAGTGGCTCTCCAACCAGAGGAAACAAAATGGAAGATGTTGATGGGCGCGAGTTATCGCAGAACTGGCAATTACACTCAGGCCATTGAGTGTTACTCAAAAGTTTACAAAGAGAATCCGGAAAATATTCAAGCACTGCAAGCGCTCGTTCGCATTTCGGCAGATATGGGGCTGAAGGAAGCCAGTTTGTACGCAGAAGAGCTGAAAAAACTGGAAAGGAGTCTGGAGAATCGCATGAATTCCTCCACATCTCGCTTTGGGGGACCACCTTCACGCATGGGGTCAGGACCGGGGCCCAGCAGAGGCAGAAACTATGATCAGGAAGACACCGGCAGTTATTCGGGCAAAAGCCCAAGGTACACATACATAATGTATAAATACGTATTTTCATTAAAACGTAGTAGTTGGAAAAGTGCCCCGGGTACTTGAAAAGTTCTGTGGATGGTAAACACTTTTCTCTCTATTTCCCTTTTACTCTCTGTGTAGGAATAGCAACGCTTATGGGCGTGGAAGCAGAAACAGCTATGAGGAGGAAGACAATTACACTAATTACGGTAACTATAAAATTAGAACGTTTTATTTACCATGTAAATGCACATTGCACATTTATAGCAGTGCCACTAATTCGAAGAATATCCCTTAGTCTTGTTGTACCATTACATAACACAGTGGTGGCATTCAGTGCAAGTGTTTCTTCATTTGCCTTGATTTGGTCGCAGATGGTGAGCTGGAGGGTGACTATGCGGAGCAATTGCCAGCTCGTTTGCAAACCGCAGGTAATTCTCATTTTTGGGTTCAACTGAAATCTTACCGTTAGTAAATATATCGTTTGTGATGCAACAGTGGTTAGAATATCTCTTTCAAATAGTGATGAATTACGATGTTTTGTCAGCAGAAACTTTACAAGGTTTCTACTGACAGAATCAGAATTCATCGTTATTAGCGTGCGATAAGCTAATGAACCGAAACACAATTAAAAACATTTTTTATTTTTTAGTAAATGTGTCCTTTATCACATTGTATGTGATAACGGTGGCAGTTGTTGTGAATGTGTGACATATGGTAATTTAATTGTTTTAATATCAGGACTCCGAGGTCGGGCAAGAGATCCTAACGCTGCTTTGGACGAAGATGAAGACGAGGTTATTTTTGGCGAGGACGACGGTTTAGATTGGTTTTCGAAATGATTTCCGTCAAACACCAACCATTATTCTATCTATCAAGATATATAAACTATATATTATATAACTTTTGTTGAATTACTACATATAAATGTATATATACTACAAGTGCAAATAATGAAGCACTGAAGTCAAATAAAAAAGTTTGTATACTAAAAGGTCTCCACCAGTACACAACGTGTGAGCATTCAGTTGACTCAGAAACTATTTTGAAAGACTGTCTTGTCTAGTCGGCAGAAAATGTAATTTAACTGGTGCCCTGCAAGAATATCCGTTTTCTCGATACTTTCTGGTCTTCTCCTTAAAGTTGCCCATCCAAATAACTGTTACTACCACCGCCACACAGCAGTTAGTCCCTTAATCAATAGCGTGAAAGTGGAAACACTCACTTTCCCCTTATAAACTGCAACTACGGCCATTCCAACAACATTATGCCTATCCCCTCTCTCCCTTGAAGTCATTAGGCCTCCCGCGTTGATTTGACCGTGGACTACATTTAAACAGATCGTCCGTACAGAAATAACTGGTATTTTGTGTTCAACCGAGTAATTGATAATTTGCAGCACAACTCTAATAACTAGTGTACTTACGGAGGACGACTGACTACTGTTCTATATGTAAAATGAAAGGAAAGCAACTAAAATTCCTACAAGAAAGAAATGAAGCGATCCCTTACTTTCATTTGCCTTGTCATTCTTTCGCTGGAGAAATTGCATAGCGCATTGGTGTGCAGAAAGTAGTTGAAAAACAACAATTCCAAAGATTCTACTTTCTACTCCAAAGCATCTCGCTCTCCTCTGGATATCCTCTAGTCTATGGTGTGTGTACCCCCGTCACCACTTTCAGTTTTACTTTAGCCAGCTGAATCGTGTAGTCTACCTTTGGAACGTAGCGTAAGGTATCTCCAGTACTAATGGGGAAGAGCGTCAGAGTTTCAGACCGAGTCCAACGACGAAGCTCTGCGATGATGTTGCCTTGGAGCATCAGCATCACGCATTTCAAATGCACTACTACTGATGGTCGCAGTAGCAGCAGCAAAAAGCTCCCCGTATGAGCTTACCCTTTGCCTAAGCCTGTGTTAGTGTACGTGTCTGTGTGTACGGTGGAAATGATGCTGCTGGTTTAGACTCAACATTCTTCTTGTTGGCTACAGAGCACAGTAGTGCCTGCTACTACAATACTAAAGTTCCAACTGCTGGCGAAAGGCATCATCGTCAGAACGGAACTCTTCGGGAACTCTGTCTCTCTCTGTCTGAATGCCTACCACCACTGCCAGTAGTACATCGAGCCAAAGTTTCACATTCACACAGTCAGTCTCATCTCATCACATCACAACCAACTCTACACACACACACACACACACACTACATGCATTCCACTCTCTCTCTCTCTGTGTGTCTCTGTCTGTCTGTCTCTCGCTCGCTCGCACCAATCGCTCTCTCCTTCCCCAAAATAGCTTCTGTGTTGATCAAACTTATACAATGTTGCTGTTAGAGAGATTAGTTGACCTGCTGACCTCTGACATCATAGTTCACCACCGTGTATCTCAGAGCACTGCTGCATCACAAGTGAACTGTACATTTTTCGACCTCAGCCGTCAATTTGAAGGTGTTTAGGGGTATTCTCTTTGTGTTTGTGAATTAAATAAGGTGGGAGAAAGTGTGCAGAATTGCAAATACTGTGTGCACTATTACATTCAGCACCACTAATGGATTAGCAGTGTAGCAGTGGACGTTTCTCCACCGTGCACCACTCTGAATGCATTATTTACAAGATTTCTCTGGTGGTGGTGGAACTTTCTCGCAGTGTCCAGTTGTTGTAAGTACTTGTGTGTAATCTTGTGAAAGTGTAATTAGCTCATGTTTTAGTGTGATCTGTAATCTGTGCTTGACGCTTTCACTCTCTCGACGAAGCTCTGTCTGTCTGTCTCTCTCTCTGCTCTCCACTCAACTCGACTAGTTGATTCTCTCCGCAGTGACTCGACTTAACTTGACTTCTATAAACGTTATTGCATTGCATTGCTTAAGCGGATTCTCTGATGGGCTGCCATTGATTGTCAGTTTAGTTTTGACTTTTACTTACGAAGCAACTAAGACCTGCACTCTCCATATAAATGTATAACTGATGAATTGTGAGAGACAGAGAAGTTCCTCCTACTCATATACATACATTAAAAGAGGAGTCTCCCTTAGTAGTTGTAGTTGTCTTCTCGATATAAAAGAGAAGAGATGAGAAGGGAAGTTGGGATGGAGGACAATAATGCACGAGTGACAGAGCGGATGTGGCCACATCAAGTCACTTCTCTTTTGGTCGACTTATATTAAGGGGCTGGTCCTGTCTACTAAAATTGTCTGCCAGCCACAATACACATATAAACTATCGATATACGCGTAATATATACACGAATACATGTTTCTGTGTGCAAACGTCGAGTGAATCGCTGACGATGACGATGACGTGAACGGCAAAGTTGTATGAGTTTCCTTTTGGAATTTTGGTCTGATCGTCTCCGGGGAAATTAGCACACTCTAACCTTGTACACGTACCAACGGTTATGTATATCGAACATTGCTTTATTTCTCGTGATTGATTGTGTCTTCTTCTTCCCCACAGTACACAGTGCTTGACATTTCTTACAACGACTTCCAGTCCACAGACTAACACATCAGGTATGATTCGTACTAATTGCACGAAAATCGGCTCAGCTTCCTCCATCTCTCACACGATTCCTTTGCAGTCACAGATCTGTCAAAGGAACACCCTCTCTCATATATCCTTTTCCCCATGTAGAAGTGTAAGTTGTAATTAGGGAGAAGGCATGGTGAATTGTTTTCCCTTTGAAGCAGTGGAAGATAAAGTGAGGACATCGATTCAGAAAGAAAGAGGCTGTGAAGTTAAATTGGTGGTTGGAGTGGTACTCGTTGTAAATGCATTCAGTGAGTATATTACAACACAATTGGCGAGTAATTTGACAGTGGAGATAAGCTGGCATATAGTTATCATCTTGTAAGACACAATCTGAGAGAGAGCCATAAAGCTCATGAAAAATAGTTTAGCAGAGACCAGTGCCAGAAAACGATTATGCTTCAGCAACTCTCGTCAGACAATTTCCCACTCTACATATATACTTATACTATTATTTACTGTATATCCACCAACTCAAAGTTTTTTAAAAGGCCCATCGTTAATCTGTTTGGGAATAGCATTCAAAACTGAGATTTTTGCATATTGCTTCTGTCTAGTTAGGCATGCATGGCACAAACCCAATATTTAAAAGGAAACAAAAGATTCCAGAGTCTTATCGTATTGCCCCCGAAACACTCAACACATTCAACACTCAATTGTATGTGTATTGGGATTTAAAGAGGCTCACAGCTTAGCGCTCGGAAACCAAAAATGATAAGTATGGGGAAAGCAAGTGGGAAAAGCTGCAAGTAGGGCAGAGTGTGGTAGTACGTAGTTGTCTGCCACGTGCATGCACGTACAGAGCGGAGCAGTAATGCAGAGAATAATTCTCTGCAAAGGGTAAATTAAATTCATTATCTTGTAGAGAATTTCATTGCGATTCTAACGAGCTGTATAACACTAGGAATCGGGTTCGATTTTCTCAAGTTATACGACTAAAAGCAAAACAAGAGCGCGCCCAGCTACAATGAGTCAACAATAAATTAGTCCCAGTGCCCAGCATTATTACCACCATTTGCTTTTACGTACTGGCTCTGGACGACCAAAAATTATCTTAGTGGGATCTTAGTAGCCCTTTGAAAGCTTTGTCTTCTTTTTGCTTTGATGGTGGATTGCGCACGTTCGAGAGAGAATTGTTTAGAGAGATCCAGCGGTGATTACATCACATTGGGAAAGTTTCTGGTCATCGTGCTTTCTTTCTTGATTAATTCCACATTTTCGATAGAATTAAAATAGGTTGAATTTCCGGGGCTGCTTGTTATATCTGTATTTTATAAATGCAGTCGAAAAAGTTAACCTTCATAAGTACAAAAATAGCTAGCAAATTATTATCACGGTAACAACAGTTCTAACTAAAATTGTAGTAAAGAATCCGTATACATAACGTCATTCTTCTCGCCATTAACTCATCCTAAAGAAGACAGTATTTACAGTTGAAAACGTGTGGCATTTACTTTTCAATAAAAGTATGTAATGACTTATGCAATAAAAGTAGGGATGACTTCGTAGACGTAATACCACGTTTTACAGTTATAAGTTATAACTAACTTCTCAAAAAATGAACAGCATAATTAGTCAAAAAAGTTCATGATTGTGGTATTTTCAAATCCAAATGAAAAAAGTAACCTAAATAGAAATGGTCAAATTAAGTTTTAGCTTTGGGATGTTGACTTTATCCCCCTCTGGGGGTCAAAGTTGGGGCTGAATCAATTTGCTCTTCTGTAGAAAGTTGGTCTACACCTTATTAGGAGCAATATTTGTGAATTTGAGTTAGATTGGACAAATTTTTGGCTAAATTCAATGTTAATTTCATGCCCCCTCTGGGGGTCATAGTTGTGGTTGAATGGTGTCGGTGTGCTATTCAACTTTGATCTGCCCTGTAATACGAACAACGTATAAAAGTCACAGACTTCGTGTCAATTAAAAAAAAGTGTCCATGTATTAATTGTTGAAAAGGACACAAATTTCAAGCTATATAATTTTGAAAATTTCGAATTTTTTGAAAATCAGAAAACAGTTGAGGGAGTATTGATCCCCTCTTCCTAAATCTGAAAATATCACCCAAATCGAACTTACGGTTGAGGCGCTACACTGGTACAAAGGAAAAACCCGCAGATGCCCGCCACCGCCTTACTACGGGTCGGAGGCTGGAAATCGTTTACTCGCTACCTTCTGTTGGCCCAAAGTATCTATATAGAATCAGTTTCGCCCAAATTGGTGATGCGAGTGCCGGCGCGCACTTAATGTTAGATAGCGTTTATTTTTACTCACTTACTCTGCTCTACTTCTCTCGTAAGCTGTGCTCGCTCGTTCATTCGTTTGAATGAATATGAAATTTTGTGTATTTTTTAAAATACACTCACTCGTTCTCTCACGAGCTTCGATTGCTCCTTCACTCGACCCCCTGACCTAACCTATCCAAAAATAATGATAGTAGTTACGTAGTAATTAAATAGTAACGTAGTAATTTTACCTTCAAAAGTGTAAAATGTTGAACTAAAATCTTTTTCTAATTTCCGCAAACTGTCATCTATACACCATTGAAATCAGCGTAAAATTATGCGTCGAATGGTATATATATCTCATATCTCACGTTTTAATTAGTGAGGGGGCCGTTTGTGTTGTATGTATATACCAAAAAATCTCTTGCAGCTTTCGATCATTCAATGTCTTCGGATTCACACGTTTCATCAAATTGTTTTACTAAAGCTTGAAATACCTAGAAGTAAATGATATTTTAAGTACCAACATATATTCAAAAATTGTGTAATAGCGTTTCAAAGCAAACTTCAAATACCTATATACAACACAATCTAGAGCAGAGAAATAGTAAAAAAAAGTAGCACACAAGGGAACACAGTGACATTGTAAAGTAGGTGTGGTTTTAAGTTGAATGGTTGAATAACGCGGAAAGAGTATCTATAAAAGAGATACATAGGACTGCAGGACTTATATATTAACTTGCTTTCTTTGTGTGTGCAGGATGGTGGATTGGTGGAGTGAACGGTGTGGACCGGATGAGAGCAAACGAAAGGAGACAGGACGACGGGCAGACTGAACTCTGTCTGAAGTCTATTCTGCAGCAGGAAGAAAGCAATAAAAGTAAACTGTTCAGTTGAGAGTGAATTGAAGGTGGTTGTTGGTGGTAGGGTGTTTGATATTTGATAGTGTTCCTGCTGCTGACGCTCATTTCTTCACTTGCTTGCTCCACAAACAGAAATAACAAGGCAGCAGCAGACGACCAGGCATCCAGTTACTACGCGATCATTTCATCAACTCCAATCTTTCACTGTAATATAAAGTGTGTGAAGGTGTTCAGCTCTCTCTTTCTCTGCATGTGACTTTTGACTGCATTGTCGGGGATCCGTTGAGGTTTCCTGCAAACAAACCGAAAACAAAATTATCAGTTGCGCTCTAATTTACCTTCTTGTAACGTACTAAAACGGTAAGGTGAATGGATGGTGTTGGTGGATAATAATTATTGTGAGTGCTAAGTGCTAAATTTCTCTACGAGTAGCTACTCTACAGAGATTACATTAATGTTGCTTGTAAACTCTCCGATTACCTTTATTACGGGGTGCATTCGGCTGCTCGTCCACAAATACTCTGTTGTTGCGCGTTTGTTTCCCTTCTTGTTCTTCTTCCCCGGACTAGACTACCCGCAGTTCTTCGATAGTTGTATCTCACTTTTACTTACTGTATAAACGGCCGTCCCAACAACATTGCGTTTTATTGCGATCTCTGCTGCAGCAGTAGACAACAATGCTATCTCCAGATACTTACACTAGAAGCGACACAAAAGCTATAATGTAATGTGCCTACGGTTTATTGAGCTCTTCTACTCATTATCTCGCTTCTCTAGACAATAATAATCACGAAATATTTCGCATTCAGTGTATTATAATAATAATAAGTGTAATATCGAGAGTTTCAAAACAACCCGCCGATACTACACAGCATGACGTATGAAAATTCTCTTCGCCGGAAACAAAGGAATCAATTTGAAGGAACAAAGGAAGTTTGTCTCTGCAAAGTTGAAAATTCTACAATCGGTAAGAAACTCTAAATTATTTTGGTGATGGGATTTCTACAATTTTAAATTATTGTAAATAAGATATGAATTGAAATTGAAAGCAAGGATTCATTACGATTGAGGAAATATCAACTCCGTTATGCTTTGTAAGTTACAAAGTGTATAAAATTCACGATACATCTTATCACGACGAAAATATTTTTTTCACCTCGTGTAGATTTTGTTACCCCACGCCCACCAATGAAAAACATGCTGTGTAGTTCGTATACTTTATGAAATCTTGGGGTAGTAGAGTATTTGTGTTGATTCACACTCGCAAAATGTATGCAGAATGGGAACTGGGGTAAAAAAATATCGATTTCCTGTCTTCATAATTTGAAATCCACTCCATGTACCACTTTTGATGCAAAATTCCCTTGGTTTCTTTAGTGTCATACATACCATTCCTAACATTTCCTGCAAGATCTAATACAATATACAACAGTTTACACGTTTCCTATACGTATCCGATTTTTATGCAATGTTTTTATTCTCCAAGGACTGTTTTACTCCCTACCTGCTGAATGTGTTCACGTACCCTAATAAGAAGGGAAATGAACATCTCATAAAATAGACACAAACACTGCATAAAGCATACATTCCAATCTCAGTTAATTGCTTTTACCCAATTTATGTATAAAGCAATAAATTAATGAGTACCGAAAGACGCTATACATGCCAAAAATCAATGGAGCATTCTGAAGTGTTTGTTTTCACTGTGAAGCAGGTGCTGTTCAGTTGTTAGATCGTGAGTAATCGTTTAAAACTACCACAACCTCTCCGGGATTATCATCTCGTCTCTACGTAGCAATTTTAATAAGCAAAATAACACGGAGACTCGAACTATTTTCGTTAGTAACAACTTCTAATAACATGGTGGCCTTGCCCAACGGAAAAATCTACTCTCATGTGTGTTTACCCTTTATGACCTGCAATGTAAATATGCAAACACAATTAGTATACAATCAGTCTAAGTATTTATGTATTTGCAACTAAACACAATCTACCTAAACTATACTATAATAGCGTTCAATTTCCTGTAGTACATTTACTATGACACATACATCAAGTGTTACGAGGACAAGTTTTCCCTGAATTCTTTAGGTTGACAGTCTTTCAGCTTTGCCTTCAATAATAGTAACGAAAATCATTAAATTTTTAAAGGAATGGCCTTATGCCACCTAACTATATCGCTCACTGAATGGGGTATTTATATTAGGACAGACCTCATATATGTAAGAGACCATGGACCAATGGAGTCAGCCTTATTTAAAGCACTTCCACTAACGTGAATGAAATGTCTACAAAAGCCATCGTGGTAATTTTCCAATATTACACTATATTTATAGATGCACAGTACACATAAAGGAATGTGAGAGACACTTTTCTGCGTAATCGATTTTCATTAAGCTTCTATAAGTCCTTATTATTTAGAAGAACTGTAATATAAGTAGGTATTACATGGGTACGAGCATTTATTATTGGTATACTTTTATAATAATATTCGAATGTACTCTGCCAGCACACTCTTGTTATTGTGCGGCCAGCAGCATAAAATGAACCATAATCATTATGTCCTCAATTCAATATAAACACTATGATCTTTGTCGTAATATAAAACTACAAAGCTAAGTAGTGATATATATTATACACATGGACAGACTACTTACTCTTGATTGCACTCTGCAATCACATGGAATCATGTGTCTCATTTTTTGACATGAAAATAGCTTCCATAGGATGCTATCATAATAACATTAACATTAAAGAGCTCTTGCATTCTGTGTTGTGTGTCACAAGCTCTATTATAGTGAGTCTATGGAATTTGAGCGTCATATTACTATAGGTATTTTCCATGCGTTGAGCCTTTGCTAGGGAAAATGACAATCTTTCTTTGCCAGTGAGAAATAATGGGACAATTATTTAATTATTAGTGACAGTGAGTTTTAATAGTTACAAAACTGGATTACATATGTACTACTGCTGTTGTATAATGCAATTGGGTTCTTTATAGTCAGACGCAATCACACCATCAGTGACTGCATTATTATGCCCATGGTTAGTAGTGCCAATTAAACATGACAAGAACAAGCTGTAGTTGTATACATTTCTCTTGTTCTATGTCTAATGTGCTCATCTCATGTACGAGCGACTAATGCAGACGGTCCGTAATATTCTGAGTGATTGAATTTTACCGTTTACGATTATTGCTATTATTGGAGGGATTATTTTAGCATTTGCTAGAAGACTAATTTTAAGGTATTACCACCCTCGAGTGAGTGCTGTATTTAGAATGCAGAAATAAATGCAGAATAATTTTCGGGATTTGGGGAAAAATTGCACTCTTGCAGAGAACTGGGTTGCGTGGAATTAATGAATGGAAATAACAGCTGCCACCAACGTATCCGTCACTGTCAGCACATTCCTTTGCAAAAACAGTTCGGATAAAACTTTTTGCAAATCAAGGCAGTTTGTTAGAGAGTTGGTGGAAACGGAGCAGAATTAATCAATCTTATAAATTCATTGTAATAATTATTACCAAATATATTATAAGTATTAACTCCGTCTAGCTGCCCATGTAAATTGCGCATCATTTCCTAGTCTGTGTGCTGATGAAGGGAATTTTAGTGTATGCCGTGCAGACCAGGGCCGATTAAGGGCGCTACACAAGCTGCCTATATTGATACCGGCTGCATTGTGGCGTTGCAAATGACCTTCAGTGTGAGGCGAAAAATGTGTGTGTGAATTTGGGTTTCTTGGCTACATTTACTTATCTTTTGAGAGGTTGGATTAATGGTAGGACGGTTGGAAATCTGACTAATCAGTGGTCCAGTAAATATGTATAATAAAGGAGAGCTGGCTTCATTTGCGGGGTGCGCCCTACGATCGTATTCCTGTATAGTGCGGTCGTATACAAAGTAAAACCTGTTTAAATATATTTTCCACATTTTTTTACGAACGACGTTATATACTATTTGTTGGAGAATGGCACAAAGGCGCCGTTTTGCGATATGTGTAGTGCAAATTTTTGTTCAGCATTTAGTGGCTTCCGTTACCCCACCCCCAGAAATGGGCCCGGAAGCGGAAGAACTGATTTTTTACATTTCCAAAGCTGAACGTTTTAGGTAAAAAATTGAGGAAAAAGTGAACCGAAAATCACAAAAATTGCACTACAATAACTTTTGACCAAATAGAGCCCGAAAACTTTTACACTATAGTGTAATGTAGCTACCTCCCGTCTTGGTTGCCAAAATCATAATATTTTTACCAACAACCAAAGTTCAAATAAGAGGGACACCCTCGTGAAGTTCCGAATGACTCTCTAAATGATTCAATTGACTAAAATCTGTTGTACTAACAATAAGGTTGAAAAACGAAGAAATTTCTCATGGCAAAAAAAATGTTGTATCTAATCTGTCTTCATAGCATCTGAGCGTGAAGGTTAATTTTTGAAACAGCGAGAATATTTGCATCACACTGTGCCAGTCAGAAAGCTTGTAAGCATTTTTAATTGGATGTGCGTGCGCATGGAATGTATATTAATCCCATTTATCACATTATACCCGTTAAATCACATTTTCCCACTGCGATGTAATTTTTACGACGATAGAGTGATTTGCGAAACCCTGGGTAGACGTGTCTCTCTGTCTTTGTGCAGTTTCCTTCTGCGATTTTAGATCTTCTTTGCTCGCATCGTGTCAAGTGAAACTAACTAAGTCTGTACACATAACGAGTGTCCAGGCTTAAGTTGCGGCGACATGGACAAATCTAAGGATGGTAGGAGATTTTTAAAAAGTTACACCGTATCCCAACTACACTCCTATTAAAGATCTTGAGTGCTCTTTCAACAAAACTAAGCTGATATGCTGTACGTACAGCACATACTTATCTTTATTTATATCGTGCCTCCACTCCCCAATGCCCACTATCTCCAGACCAGTAATATGTACTGCTGATAAGACTCGACCTCGCAACTCAATTTCTCTCAACTCCCTGCCTCTACCTAGTTACCGGGTACAATTGTGTCCAAGTTAAGTAAGTTTATGTGCATATGTACTTTATGCAGTACACGGTGAAGTCTGATCTTTTTCAGTCTATTTTGCTATATTTATAAATTTATATTACCGTTCTGAATGGTAATAGCGAGAGAAAGAGAGAGAGCTCTCCTATCTGTCCCTCTCCCTCTGAATCATTTCTGTTTAGTTTAAGATGTGTCTACGTGTATATATGTATGTTATGCATTTGTCTCGTTTTGCCATGCACTCGTTGTGGGTAGTGGATGTCTGTAAGTATTTACTACACAGTGTGACTTGACAAGACTCAGCATGCTAACGAATGCACACACAAATATTGTACAATATATACGATAATATATAGACTGTCCGTGTGCACCTCCTAACGATAAGTATGCACCACAAAATCATAGAATCCAAATCCCCAACAGCATTCAATCGAATTTAATTATTTATTTTAAATCACTGTCGTTTCTGATCTCGATTCCGGAATTTATTTACGGAATTTATTTACAACGTACCATGGGGCGAGCCGGAGAAAGTTCTTGGCAGTTTTCACTCTGCACACCATTGAGCTACACTCACCATACCAGCAGTGGCAGTGGCTCGGTTTGATTTCACTTTCACTCGGTTAGTTTAACTCTGTTTGGTTATACGGATAGGTTTTACTGGAGAGGTGCATGTGCTGTTGTTGTGCCCGGTGCAGTTTTCACTCTACTACTTCTGGTGGGACTCAACTTATAGACCATCTATATCCGTATACTGCTGCTGCCACTAAAGCTCCCAATAGACAGACACGGCCAAAACCAAGCCACGCCACTTTCACCAACTTTCCCTAAAACGTATCCTCAATGTGAAACTTACAATTCAATGGGAATACATGTATATAGGACACAATACATAGTTAGTGCCTTTATATAGTACACCATCCCATCTGCCTACCAGTGGCACTACTGGCTCCTCCAGATATATAGACAGATATAAATAATAGGTTGAACTGAGGCGAGAGCGGGATCACAGTCTGTGCAGCCAAATCTTCTACTGGGATGCTTTCTCTTCCCTTTACTACTACTACCACAACTCTCCACTACACAACTATATTCGCTACTTATTGGATTCGCTCTACTACTGCAATACCCCCACTCTACTGTACATGCATGTTTTGACTTTAGAGACGCTTTATCTTGTCATAGCTCTTTCCAACAAAAGTAGTTGTACTAGGTATTACATCAGAGAGCCCCATGGATAAGACAAGGAGTAGTAGCACTACTAATACATCTTTCTTTCGTTTACCTCCCTACCTACATAGCCTTCTGAATGGCGTATAAGAGAGTAGTAGAAGGCCAGGCTGTTCTGTGGTGAAGGAACAGCCGTCGCCGCCTTTAAAGTTGAAGAATGTGCAGTGAAAGGATGCATGAAGAAAACTAGTAGCAGAATATTAGCGGGCAAAATTTCTCGAAACGTGTAATTCAACTACTACTAGTATCTCCTTTCTAGGTTGAAAGTACGCAGTTTGGGTAATTCGTGTACAAGTTGGGGAAGTGGAGTGGTGCTGTGAACACACGAGAGAGAAGACACAGAGAGCAGCTCCGGCATTGCTACTTTGACCTCATAGCAGGTGTTTAGCACGGCTTAACACTTTCCAAGTTAAGATTATCATTTAAAGTAGAACGCGTAGACGTGGGGACGTGGGTCTAGTCCGTTTTCTTTGCATTTGCACTATGTCTTCTGTGTGTGTGTGTCAGGTTGACAGTGACCGGCCCAATAGCACACACTGTGTTTTACGTTGATTTTTACAAACGGTCGGAAAGAGCTTTCTGTCCTCACTCCTCACACGGCTAGAATTGAATCTCAGAGGTCAACGGGAAAGCTCGGTGATACGATTGCGGCAAATCCCTGGATTACATTTATTCCTCCAAAACCAGCCAGACTCTGGTTCACTCTCACTCTCTGCGAGCTACTTAATATATATACTAGTGAAGATATATGGGTTGTGGGTGAGGTAGTGATCGTTTGTTTGTTGTGAGCAGAGAGGACTAGGTAGTAGTGGTAGTGGTGTATGTGGCGAGAAGCTGATCTGTAAAATTTCTTTGCATCGTCCTGCACATGTGTATCTTCCTGAGTTCCCAGTCTCTTCGGGAGTACGTACTATTTTATATATGTGTGTGCGGAGATATTGTGTTCGTTCGGAGCTGAATTCTACAGTGAGGAGAAGAAGAGAGAGAAAGCGAGAGAGAATATGAGCAGAATATTCAATTCAGCCAAAACTCGCCTACTGCTGGCTTTGGACTTTGTTAATCCTTTCAGAGAATGAAAAGGGTGGCACTACATACATATCAGTAGTATACAGCATAATATACGGAGGATAAATCAAGGAAGGCCAAGGGAAACAAAATGTATAAACTCATTGGACATTCATATCGAGGAAATTGAAACTTTCGCCCTGGATGCACAATTCCTTATCGACTGCTCTCCGTACAATGTATTGCAGTCTCTCACCAGGCGTTTGACTATTGAGAAAATAACTAGAAAAACTTCAGTCTTCGGGGATTTCGGTTTTGAAATGATGTGGCGTGGCACTGAAAGGGTGTGAGGGGTGGTGTGCTACCATTTCTGTGTTGCAGCCTGCAGACACACAAAACACACAAACACAGAGGGAAATAGGGTTAGTAGGGAATCTACTACTACGGTTTGGTGGGGCCCGATTTTGTAAGAATGTGATGAATTGAATTATATATTGGACTAGTCAGTTTAGGATGTCAAGTTAGTTTTGGCAGAAGGACTGTGTGTGTGCAACCATGTCTCCAGCAGTACAAGACACACAAGAAATATGCAGCACGTTGTACATAGATGAAAGTTGCATAGTTAACTGTGTTTTTGGAGAAAGTTTCAGAATGAAAGGACTGAGGGTCAAGTCAAAGAGAAAGAGAGAGACAAGAAAATAAAGTATCATCCATAATAAAACGGAACTCTGTGTGACAAAGTTCCGACAAGGCCGTCTCCATTACGCTTTGGTAAAGTGTTAAGGCAGAATGAATCAGAACGGAACGAGAAGGGACCCCATTCTGCTTTCTCCCCCAGCCTTTCTCTTTATAATATAAGGAGAAAGTAAACTCTGGACAGGAATACAAATAAATCTAAGGATTATCCCCTCGCACTTCTTCAAAATATAACAGATCGACTCTAAAAATACTGAAGAGAGAGAAGACTGCGGCACCATGTTTAACTCATTGTTCACCCCTTCACTTATTTGGAAAAGAAAGGGAATTGCTAACGAGACAGCGTTATACAATGAGGAATGTATTAGTAATCCTTGTCTATCTTTTTCTAGTACGTGCACTTTCCAGGTACGTACCTCAATACATGGTCTATTATATGGGGCTTTGCATGGGACGCGGATTACATGAATAAGTCGTCTCGGTCCTGATGAAAGAAATTCTAGATGAAATTATTAATAATTGCATCTAAAGCCATTGTAGGTGGTTGAAGGGGAGTTGATCTCAATTCGTTTCCTATTTGTAAATGTAAATGAATCGTAAAGTTGATTTTTCTTGCAGTCAGACACTCAGAATGGTAAAATGTGAAATAGTACAGAGAAACACCATCAAAACCAGTTCGTTCGTTTAAGGAATACAGATATATCCACTGTTGCAGTGTATTTTGGCAGAATTTCCAATTTCTATCACATCAAATTTCACGTCGCCTTTTCCAAACAAAATCCCGAGTTTGATTCCGCTCACTTTGCTTCTGCCTTTTTGGGAGAAGAAATGGAAAAATCGGCATTTCCAACTTGTGATCGAAGCATAAAACAAAGGACAGGACAAATACAAAGAAGGAAGAGCTTAGGGCCAGCAGAAGTAATTTTGTCTTATACTTGAACAGACACAGACACACTGTATATACACATATAGCACTGCTATTAGTCAACCCTTAGATAATACATCTTTCAGTTCGCCGTCGATTGCTGAACAGTCCATTCGAATTTATATCCGTTTAGAAAGAGTGGAAGGCTCTCTTTTCAGGCTCTTGAGAGCGCTGTGAAAAGCAGAGAAAAGCATGACATCCATATATAAAAGCAATTTCTCAAAGACCTAAAGTACTTACATACATAGCCATACGCACACGCTACATATTACATATATGTTATGTTATACGCAGGGAGAATACTGCTGCTGCTAGTCAATCTCATTCCAGTATAATCTAATAGAATGCAAAACGAATTGTGATAAAGGTCCAGTTTTCTCTGGTAGCTTCTTGGAGGCTACTCGCTCACACACAATCACACTCTGTGCACCACACTGTACTATGGCCCACCTATTGTCATTCTCAGGTATTTACAGTAGCTTATTATTGGAAATAGGCTACTTTGCACGTAAATGAGAGAAGTTTATTTGGAATAATAATGCCCTGTTACAAAGCTTGTGGCTATCAGAGTATGAAGAAAAATTCTCTTTGTAATAAGATGGTTGGTTATAAGGAAGTGGCGGCGGCGGCGGTGATCAGAACAGAAGCCAATTCATTCGTATCTGTTAAGGAGCGACATAGCTAATAGTAATAATAGCATGTAGTACATATAGATACGGTGAGCAGCACAACTTGTTCCTGCCACTATAAGTACGACGACTAGTAGTTAGTATCTGTGTAGTGAAAGCGATTCAATTGGAATCCTCGGAGGATGGCCAGATCGGTTCCAGCTGGACCTTTCCGTCCAGACTCTCAAGCAAAAGCAAGCCTAGTTGCAGCACAGAATCTCAAGTTAAGTTTGTCCTCGAAGAGCCAGCGAGAGAGAGAGAGAGCTGGTGATTGTGAGTAGAACAGGGAGAGAGGAGAGAAGGTCCGTCCCATTTATTATACATTAGTCTACTCACGACTATGTCTACCTAGGACTACACATTTCATTCCCAGCTTAGTCGGCTTATTGTTAGTTGGAACAATAAAGAGACAGTTTCTATGGTCTCGTCCTGTAATTTCAGTTGACTTGACTGAAATAGCACAAACTTTTCTTATGTCCTTCGCCTTACTAATATTACTATCTGTATAGTACACTATTGAACGTAAGGCAACTGTTCGGCCAAGGAGGATTTGATATTGTGGAAATACGGGGGATGGCTGCATATATGTTTAAAAATAATACCTTTCACTGTTCTCCATGGAGAAAGACTCTATATACATTAGTATAGTATGCTTTCACTTTGGTAATAATGAACATGGAGAAAGTATTTTTGCAAAAATATTATTCGAGAATATATCTCGGCGCTCGCGAATGCTAGTTCATGGTTAATATTAGAAAGGTCTTTCTGTGTAGGTGCTACATCTCTCTCTACATTCACTGTTAACTACTGTAAGTACTAAACTGTAAGAATAGGAATAAGTTGATTTGAAACTAAAAGGCCATATATTTTCCAATAAAGTGTTATATGCAACTAATGTAGTATATGTGAAAGTAAAGCTGAGGGAAGCGTCGTCTGGGCTGGCCTGGTCGTGGCCTGCATCCATCCGTTTAGTACGAGTACTCGAGTGGTGGAGGTGAGAGAGTCGCTGAGAGCTCCCAGTTAAGAAAAGAGCTGACGTTGACCGTGATCATCTATAACTATTGTTATTCTCCATCGTAAAACTTTCCCCATACTTTTGATGCATTGCTCAGTGATGGGCTCCCGTTCTCTCATTCTTATTTATTGTATCATGTATTAAACAGTGTCCCCTCCTGGCTATATAGCGAGAAAGGGAGAGAGAGAGTTTTAGCGATGATCTATTATCGACATTGCGCTGGGACAGTGAGAGAATTATTAAGTTATTTGAGCGAATGTGTTTTCTCTTTCTAGTTGCATTACGGTATTAGATTCAATAATACGCTCGTCCACCCATCCAAAAAGCAAATCTCTAAAACATTGGTATGGATTGTCGGTAATACTAGATAATGTTATGGCATCTCCGCGTACAGATTCAGCTAAGAGAAGAAAACTATATAGCGTAATATTGACTGCATACCGAATACAGGGAAAGCACGGGCACCTCGGTGAAAGCTTACGTTTGTGCAATACGAAACAGTTAGTAGCCCACAGAACAAGGATATGGAGAAAAAGTGTGTGGGTGACCCACGGCATATTGGAAAAGAAAGCTCGCCATACCATGGGCGTAGATCAGAATCTCTTGTGTACGCCTAGTGCATGGGAAACAATATAAAAGTATCAAGTGATGAAACATGGATTCAATACGAATTTACTCTTACAGAGCAAGCAATGGATATTACATAGAAAAGATGTTGGAGCATAACTTCCAATTTTGACCCTCCTCTATTTCACATTAAAAGAGGAGATTTGAAAACTCATCCAAGTGCGATTACGAGATTTAGAGAAGAAGAAGGATGTAGAGAAAGCTAAAGTAAAAAATAGTGGTGGCTGTGCAGCAAGTTGGCCAAATCCTCTTAATATTGCATGTGAGACAGAGAATTGGGTTGAACTGATTGTGAGGACCATGAAGGAATGGTGATGGGGAGGCAGGCGAGAGGCAGGCGAGAGGCAGGCGAGAGGCAGTAATATAGCAGCGGCCTGGGTGAGTGTATGTATGTGTGTCTGTGAGTGTGTCTTCAGAGAGCCTTTCGGAATGATAAAGCAGAGAACACAGTTGATGACACAAAGAGAAAGCGCTACGTGCAATAATCACACAATACATATTATAGTACCCTAAAGATGTGTTTAGGTAGTCCAAGGGTGTAGTTGTGCGCTCGCACATACATAAATGTTCAAATCCGTATTCAGGGTTCGAGCTGAGTACAGATCCTGTCTTCTGTATACTGAGAGTATTCTTAAGTTGTATGACTCGTGTCGAAAATAAAAGTAAAATTTTCACTGACTACAAAACTGTCAGGCCTTTTCATCAGCCACCAGTTTTCTTAGAGAAAGTAAAGTGAAAGGATGCATTAAGCTTTCTCTTGAATATCATAACATACATAGTAAGCATTCAAGATTATTCTACTATTTACCACTTTGACAGTCAGATTACAAACGTAACAGTATTTTTACTGTTACATCACTATATTGCAGAAATTGTCAGAAACTATACGTGTGCTGGTAGCTTGTAGTATTTACGTATACTTCTCATGGCAAATACATGTATGTGATACTGGTATGCATTATCATTTATCGTCTAAAACTGTTTCGTAGAAGATACTATATAAACTTTTTCCAACCCTATATTTCCCCTAGTATATGTTAGATGATATCTTATACATTATTACCACTGTATAGCTGTACATTTATAAGAATTCAGACACAAAACAGTAGTTACATATGCATAAATATTCAACGTACTGTATTAACTATTACAGGATTCTATAGGATGAAGCTACGATGACGATCATTACACACTTCTCCTGGAAAATACTCCACTCTTCCGTAGATTATTTCACTGTGTAGGGGTGCCAGCACTTTTGAACACCTTTAGAATGACATTGCAGTAACACTTGTACCCTATTGAACATTGGACTATTAAACACCTATTTATGCAGTAAATCACAGATTACATTGTGCGTATTAAAATGAAATTGAGTCAATACGAAATTATCTGTAGATCAATAATTCTGCTTTTGATCATTTTAATGCTTAATTAGAATGTTCTTGTAAATGATGTGTGCAATTGGTTCTAATTGGAATGGAATTACATTAATTGTGAATGTATAGTTTCCCATCATTCACAGTACAAATATGCATTGAGAAGCAAACAATGTGTGTAAAAGAAGAGGGCGACAATTAAGAATATACGTATAGGAAACAATTCCTTTCTTTTTAATTTATTTAATTTTGCAGTATAATAAATATACATAATTATTTCATTAAGTATATTGTATGCACACTCCATTTACAAATTCATTGGAAGCATTAGCCTAGTACATGCTAAAGTGGTAGTTTAATGTTTGTCGAGTTAAACATTATTTGACGTGGCGTCTTTTAAAGGTGAATTTTTTTATGTGGCTACCAAAAAGTTTCCACTAGTGATAAATATTTCACTATGTTTGGAAACAGTTTTGAGTGTAATGGAATGTGTAATATTTTCCCTTGCAAGTTTAATAGTTTTATCTTGCTATACAAGATGTACTAAATAGCTTAAGGACTACCACCAACCCATACCCCAAGTCATTTATTCCACAAACTTTTACTTAGGAACTTGTAACGTATACGAATCCTCTGTCTCTCTACTTACTTAGTACAATGTGTAACATTATTACACTTCTACTGTGTTGCCTCTTTTAGATATTAGTAGTAAGTAAAATAAGCTGCTAGCCTATTGCACATTACAAAAAAAGAGCAGCGAAATTAAAATCCGTACATTAAACGAAGGTACGACAGCTTCCTTTCTGGTATATATACATATAATACATTAGTTGTTTTGTTTATAACTCGTTACTTTTTCATTGCTCAACCTGCTAAATTCTCTCATAACAATGAGATTGAGTAGAAAATTGAAATGGTGTCCTATAAGTCTGCACGATGGAAAGAATTTGAGAGAATGGGATGTTGTTTAGAGATGTACTATCGTCTATTTTGTTGCATACTTTCACTATGCACATATTTCCTGTATGTGTTCCTCTATTGTAATACAATGGGAAAGCTAACGTTACTTTTCCCCCGTTATATGGCCATCAAGTGCCTTGGTCTGGTGGAAATTCCACTATTCCTTTCCCCATCACCGGATCCCATTTTTCACCGTTGGTACTTAATGTACAAGGAGAAAGAAACTGCATTAATCCACAGGGTGCTGTTCTCTCCACAAAATACTAACACTATTGTATAGTAGATAGTCTGGTGAATGCATATAAAACACTCGTAATGCTCCCTCCACGTGTAATATAAATGTATATCTTACTATCTCCCATGTACTTACACAAACAGATACTTTCTCTCTATTTACTTATACACAACAAGAAGGGGCCCTGTGTACAGTATAGTAACTTTTTGGAAAGTAGAAATGGAGAGAAAGAAATGCTGATAGAAGGTATACAAGTAGTCGGGAGGAGTCACATTGGGATCTCCACTATGTTCGTATTAGGAAAGGGCGAGAGTGAGTTGGATGGGCCCTCGTTTCACTGTCGCACACACAGAACTTTCTCCTTATCACACTGACTTGTGTATAAGACGTATTAGTGAGCCTTCACTCGTCTTTCCACGCTTATATATGGCCTCTCTTTGTTTTCTCCTGTTTGGAGCAAATCTTTCATTTGTTAACGAGCTATTGTTCTAATGGGGCTCGTTAAGTTTCCTTGTTGTTTCCAACAGGGTTGGACGCTACATGGAAGCGCTTGCTTACTTTTAGGACATGTTCGTTGTAGCATGTGTCAGGTTCAGAGAGTACATTTTAGTAGTTGCGCTCCTTTTTCGTTTACTTTCCGATATACTGCTACAGGAATAAGAATGGATTTAGTGTCAGCTTGATGGACAGTACATGTTTTTGGAAACTTCGCCTGAAGAAAGTTTTTTATTTTTTTATCTTGGTTAATAGTAGTGTTAGTGTACGTAATTTTGAGAATTACTAGTTATTTAATTCTGTATTGTACATATAAAAACGTGTTATATGAAACAATGAGTGTGTATTTATATTTAATACTTATGTGTCTGTATAGTTGGAATTCTTACAAAGGCGCGTTTTAGTGTCATTAGAGTGAGAGAACTCATTTTTCTTCTATTGATATTTCCTTTTTGTCTCGACATTACAAAAGGAATGGTTTCAGTATTAAGAATTACATTTGCATTTGGGAAACCAAGCAGAGAGCACTGTGCTAGTAGTGGCAGTGGTAGGCGGGAGCCAAATAGATTTAAAGTTAGAGAGAAATTCTTCAATTCGGAAGCACATTCTCATTTACATAGGTATTTGAGTTGAAAAATTCTCTCTCTCTCTCTGTGCGAATGTACAGAGGAAAGCGGCTATAGTAGCGGGAGAAAGTCTCTCAGAGAAATACCCAGGCCCCGTACATAAATATGAAAGTATTTCCCCATAGGAATCTCAATGGGACTAATTTTTCATCAAACTAAGCCAAGCTTTTCACGAAGGAAAGTTATTCAGGAAATCTACTAAGGCAGCGTTCACTTTCCCCCTTCTTTCGTTCTCTGGCGTTTTCCGCGCGCATACATTACTTATTGCACGGTACAAAGCGTGCAAATTGTAGGGACAGTTTTTTATTCATTTCTTCACATCGTACGTGCCTTTATCTACGTTCTGTATAATTTATCAGCGTAGACTTAACTGTAAATCCAACCCGGACACAATGTTATATGTCCTTTGTGTGTCTCTGCAAAAATCAAGTTGATGTAATGTGTTGAGAGGATGTACTCTTGGAGTTGTAGTCCTAGCAGTAGATATTATGCGCTCTGCTGTTTCTCTCTCTCTCAGTCAACTCAGCTCTCGCTCTTAAAGTCACTCACTGTCACCGTGCAAACACACTGAGACAGCTCAGCCAGCTATTATGAAAAATGAGACGTGTTAAAAACTGAAGGTTTACAACCAAACCACTAATGTATCTACTCCTATACCTAACACTATATCTGATATACCACATTATGCTGCATAAGCATTTCTATAGTAGTGTGGGACTGTACACGGGACAATCAATACTACGATCGAGTGCGATTGCTTATTGTGACATGAACGCACAACTGTGTGGTTTTTTTCTAGATGACTGCGTACATTAAACTAACAGCGGCTACTAGAGAACCTATTAATTAAAAGTTGTCACGTGTCCGGGGTGCAATACTTACTATTCCGCCCTTGTAATATAAAATAATTTTTTTTAACCGTTGATATATTACATTTTTATGAGCTGTTACAAGGACACTGATTAAATAAAAATTGTAAATGCTCCGGGCAACTTTCTCTCCTTAGGATCAACACAATTTCTCAATATTTTTAAGGAAGAGAAAGTTGACGAAGAAACTGATAATTTCCTTGAGAGAATACTCTCTCTATTTTAGACGAGTGATGTGAGTTTATTTATTTTTAGCCGGGCTTCATGCAAGTGCCTAACTCTTTTACGACACTACCTTATGGCAACTGTCGTTCCATGCACTTTTCTAAGCAAATTTGAATTACACGAGTTAATAGTGACTACACGGAAAAAAGTTGTCATATGTGTCAGTGCGTCTTTTGCTTGCATGCATATATGAACTGAAGGGATTTCACGAGTGCCTTACTGTACTATATGTATACACACATAGTGCTACATATGGTAGTCGCATGACTTTCTCCAGTGAATGAGAAATAATTGGATTAGTGGATGGCACACACAAGGCTCGTGCCTACTATAGAGAATAGGGAGGCAACAGAAAAGCTATTTTGCGACTTGAAGTGGGACAAAGTCAAGTGAGAGAGAGTCTAACGGCATCACAGCTCACACTTTCTATCCTCTCTCCCTCTCGCACGCTATTTCCACCTCTTTTGACTTCAACTTTTTCATTTTATTCGTTACTTGGGCTAAAAACAGACTCGTTCCATTTAGCATTTAGTTGGTTCATGTCCCCTTCTGTCTACGTGCCTCCCCTGAATAAAATGTACAGTTAATCAGCCATAACATCAGATGCACTTAGGTCCGGAGCACCCATGAAATAAAGGAAATTCGTTACGGAAAATACGGCTAACCAGACATGGCGCTTGGTATTTAGTAGTAAGTGGTGCCTATTGCTTTCTCCCGGCCTTCATATGACTTTCGCTCGATCCCCTTCTTTCTTTATGACTTTCATCTTCATTTACTTGTTTGCTTATCCGGCCTGCAGTTAACTCAAGTTTAACTGACTATAACTCAATTTAGTTACATTCGGTTAACTAAACTAAGACTCGATGAATTAATCAAAGTGACAACGAGAAAGCAATGAATGCAACTTTAGAAAATAATATATTGTAATTCCTTGTTCTTAAATGTGTCCTAGTTAATGCTCGCTGTGTGTTTAGGCCCTGGTCGTACGTTATTCAATTCATAAGTCCCAACATGTAATTCAATGTTCTGCCCTGTCCTGCTCTATTACTTAATACAGTAAACCGAAAACTGTTCCTTTCCCAGTTCGTACACGGTAGCAATTTGTTATTCTTATTATTGTCAAATGCTGAGAGATGTTGGAAATCATGGTCTCGTCTATTCCACTATTCACGCATTCTTTTCAATCCAAGTAGAGATCTGCTGATAATTATTGGAAAATTCTTCATTGCAAAAAAATTGCAAAGATGTATTTAATTACCCAAATTAAATTATATTTTTCCCAAAGTCGTCTTCATTTATAAAAGGTTGGTATTTAATTCTCATGTAAAATCAAGACAAGCGGTAGTAAAGTTTTGTGGTATGTAAATTAAATGATTTTAGCAGTAAGTAAAAATTCATTTGTTTTTCTCTATTCATCGATAAATACATATAGCAGCCCACCAAATGAAAACAGGATGAATGAATTTCTCTTCATACATACGTACATGTATCATTATGTGAACCGTATCTCGGGACATATGGTAGTGTATATCTGTGTTGGTAAGAAATGGGAATTTTGATTGCGAAACGATTTCTCGCTTCGTTCACAGTCATAAAATGGAAAAACAAACTGAAGGTGATGGGGCTCAAAGTATTTCAGCCCCTCAAAAAATAAAATGGGACTATCTCAGGCATTTTTCCGATGCCGTAGACGCGGAAAAGTTTGTTGAGGAACCCTTTTCACATTTTTACTGCTGCTTTCAGATGCACATACTGCTGCTTGTATTTATTTTATAGCCACATTAACAATAACCCTTTACATATAAAATTTATAAAACCCTAGCATCATTTATATTTAAAAAAATCTGCTTTGCTCAAAATTAACACAAAGCTAACAAAAATTGAAGTATTCAAAGTTTGATTTACGTTTAATTCATTTTATTTTACAATTTATTTTACAAAATGATTAATCTATGCATAAGTCTAAAATGTAGATTAGTACACGTAAAATTGTTCTATCAGAAACCATGGTGGAAATACAGCCTGCTAAGATTATGTAGTATGTATGTAGTACTGGCAATAATCACGAAACATTGAAAATTTTAATCATAGTGTCTGATTGGACCCTTTTTTGCTTCCTGTAGTACTTTATTCAGAGATTTACTACACAGATAGTACATGTACATACTACATAATATTATGTAGTATGTACATACAGTACAAATTGTACTGTACAATGTATTCCGAGAGCAGATAGTCATTCGGGTCTTGTAAATTAATTAAACAAATGTATTCATTGTAGAATCTTAGCTCTCCAATGAATGGAATCCAATGTAGCAGGTCTATTTTCATTAACTAAAGCCTTTTTAGGTCAATGAACGCAACTAACAAGACAAATTAATTACTCTTGATCTCATTAATGTATGCGATGATAAAGTTAAGCGCGATGCCAGGCCAAAAAACTAGAGTGTGAGAGAGATACTGTGTAGCTGCTGCAAACACAATCAGACTAAATACAAATACCTTGTTCACCCAACTGTGACAATAAATACAACAATACACTGTTTATATAAGCTATATAGACGTGGACATGCACTCACAAAAGTGACGGGTGACACTCTCAACGCACTAGTTACTGTCTACTCTACTCTGATCACCAAAACGACCAACCGGTAAACTTTTTCTACATAAGGATGCCCAAACCAAATATTCATGCGGTACTATGTTTTTTATAACTTTCCCCGAAAATTTTAAACTATCCTCCACTGTGCTGCACTGTGCTGTACTCCCACTACATATAACAATAAGTTGTGGCCCCAAAGGTACATACATATAGTGGCGATCTATAGTATTCCCTTTGAAGGTAAATCAGAGGAAAATGCTCGGAGAGCACCTTTAAAAATCACATTTGCAGTGGCATGTACTTTGGCGAGTTGTGATAAAGACTGCTGCGAGAGAATGAATGGAAATGGATACTGTTGGAGTCCAGGTTGTGAATGCGAATGAAATGAAAGCAATCTCAGAGGACAACGCAGAAAGAGCGAGAAAGAAGGCCTAAAGCTGCTTTCTCTTCCTTTTCTTCTGCCTGTGCACATTACTGACCCTCTTTCCTCCACTTAAGTCTATTCTTGACTATGCATGTGTGATCCACTGATCCGATTCACTCTACGTCAGTCCTCTACTCTATAATATGTATCGTGTGGGATTTACAATACAAACCTAGTGGATCGAGAGAGAAAGAGAGCGACCGGGAATGTGGTGCAGGGTGCAGAGTAAGCCCGATGGGTACTATAGACGTCCCAATATTTTACATATATCTAGCAGGTAGCCAGTGACTACTTCTATATAAATACAAGCCATGAAATATATTGTATACCTGTGTGTGTGAGAGTGAGGGGGTCCTAAACTCTGTTTAAGAAAATCCCCCTCTCTTTACGAAGATACTCCGGCGATGGTTTTGTTGTGGATAACGTAGTCAGTGGAACATTGGCAGTTTTTGAGACTCAAATTGGCCATTTCAAGAACAATTTTAAAAGATTTATTCAGCAGTTCTGCCCTCCACTTTAGTTTGTGGTTTGCTTTTCTGTTCTGCTTTCTCATTCCACGGGAGACCCACCGTGTACAGGGTGGCCCCATCCTTTCCGTCATTTCTGCACGTTTTTCCTATGGTAATAATTGAGCCACCCTGGACACTTTTGGGAAGAGACTGTTGGCTTACAGTTTCCTCCTATTTACTATACTACACGTATACTAGACATTCCTTAAAGTCTAACTTACTTTAGTCCCTTGTCCGCTTTTGTTGAATTCATTTTACGACGCTTTCTGTCTTCAGCCTTGCATCATCCTCTTCTACTGTGCTACTAAAGTGTGCAAAGCACTATGTGGGCTTTCGCGGAAACGAAACCGGAATGGATCTCTCTCTCTCACTCACTACGTGTCTTGCCGTGCATGTGTACGTAGCTAACAATATAAATGCTCAACAATAACCGCTTGAGGTTTTGTACTCATTCTTTTAAGTCACCGAACCGCCTGTCTGCTACTGTGCTCGAAATATACAGATTTTCCTTCAGTCTATATAAATAAGTATAAGGGAATATGTATTGCTTTTATATTGTATCTCTGCACTGTACGATAGTGAGAAATGAGAAAGAGAAGGCACAGTCTGTGGGGGTGGCGGGTAGACCATTGGATAATATGTGCCACGTGTCTCTGGCAGAATCATGTTGGTTTGTGTGTGAGCAGGATATGTGCAACGGCTTCATCGGGCTGTACATATCTTTTTGCCAAAACAGAAGCCAAGCCAGTAGGCTAGTCGTATGCGTACTTTAGTGATCTCCTACTGTAATTGTGCACATATCTTTTTGTATGTCTTTCTTCTTCTGCTGCTTCTAATCTTGTCTTTGGTATATTTAAGATTCCCAGTACGTTTGCGTCACGTTAAGAGAGAGGATAAAGAGAGAGAGAGAGACTGAGACGAGCGACTGAATGTGAAAACGTGATGTGAACATTGCGGTCAGTGTGTTTATATAGTGGGATATATTATGGTACTTAGGTATATAGTAGTAATAGTAGGCTATTTCTCTATGTACTGCTAACAACATAATTTAGATGCACAAACATCCATCCGCATACTTGGAATATTATAATTTAATGACGTAGTTGTAGTTGAAGTGGTGGCTGCAAGAAACTAACGCTAACCGCAACGAAACTTTATGGTTGCTAGAAAATTTCCTGGATTATTAATCTTATCTATATTTTACTGACCCCCTGGTATATTAAATAAATTATATATTATTCTCATTAAGACTGGATTATGATTATCGAATTCTCTCAGTAACTAAACAATGTAATAATGTGGTAAAGCTATTCTTGTTTGTAGGCATAAAAAGCAAACTTCAGAGTTAAAATGTTAAAACATTTTCAGGGTACTAGTAAGTATTTTGAATAAAAATTTTAATACTTTAATTCATTCTCTACCACATTATATTGCACATAGTAAATAATATTTCCAATCTAAGTTAGCTAAGTTTGGAGGGGGCGGGAATTTGAACACTTAAAACCCTAACCCAGATCCAGTACAATTGAAACTACGTAAATATTACAATACATTCAATTGTAGATTGATTTTGTTGAAAATTTTGATTGGTAGATTTTGTGTGAGTGCACGTAATTATAATAGAATTGTATTGAATATTTTTCTCGCAGAAATACTGTAAGACAAACCCAATCTCGGTGTTACAGTGCAAAGATAATTCAATAGTACGGATTTGTATAAAATATTTGGGAGAGGAGCTTCTGGTGCTGTCTTTCCATGTTCATTATTACAGCTTGAGCACTGAGCATACAGTTATTCACATGGAATGGATGCTTTTGTGTGTGAGGAAAAACATTCATGAAGTGGCTGGATAAAGGATAAAGTGTAGTGAAATACAGATGTGCTACTGCGTTTGTGGTGAGCAAGTGAAAGGACTTGATGGAAAAGAAAGCAAAAGAGACTGGAGAAGAGAGAGAAAGCGAAGAAGGAACGAGTGAAGGGAAGAAGAACTTGATGTTATGTGCTGATGCAATTAATCAACTCTTTTTATATCTGTAGTGTAAAGAGGGAATGAATCAAACCGAAATGGAACAGAAGCAGAGCAAATATAACAAAACCATAAAACTTTCCATCTATCTTGTCTTCGTCTTCCTTCTAATATTCTGTACGTCGCTGGAAGAATGTGATGAGTGGAGACGAGCTCTCATATTCCCTCTTCGCATACACACATTACATAGGCAATGGTTGTGGTAGTACAGGTGCTGTCGTCGTCGCTTCTGCTTCTGCAACCATATAATGCCATTATGTAATAACTACCTCGAGCACACGATCCATTCATTGAAAGCCCTTACCTGCACACGGTATGGATTCATTAGAACAATTTACTTACGTCAATCGAAGTGTATATAATAAGTGCCGAGTGCCAACTTCATTCTCGATGCTAGAATCGCGTGAACAATTTCACTTTTCCTCCTTTGGATTCGTCGCGTGAGATACGCAAATTACTCATTCGCGGCTTATCAACTAACGAAATAGTAAATTAGTGCGTCTCCATCGTTTTGTTACTAATTAATCCGCTATCTACATTTGTACACTGCGCGTTCCCTCTCTCCAACAAGTGACATTCGTATTTGTGTACCTGTCTCTCTACCTTATGGTAGATTTTTATATTTAGCAAAGTTTCGATTTCTCATTCACTGATAATATTACAGCAAAATCTACTTTGTATTATTGTACAAATTTAATTATTTCTGTGAAAACTTTCAGATGCCGCAATTGTTCAAATTATTAGTATTTCACATTTCGTGTTATTAAGAAATAATAATAAGATGAGAGCTTGACTTTGCCAATAGTACACCTCGTAACAAGGGATATTTTTTGGACCTACGTTGCATGACACTTCAAAGGTTACACTGTTCAAAGATATTGGAAATCATATAAAAGCAAAAACATTATTCCGTTTGTTCAAGTTCATTACGTAACTCTAACTGAGACTGAGATGCGTTTGAAAATCTCGAAAAGAACTTGACGCATAAAGAGCGAAGATACACCGGGGATACAGAAACCTTGTGATTTATATTAAAATATTCCGTTTTCCATTCCTAGTCTTTACTGTGCTGGGATGTTCACTCCAGTAAATACTAAATCGATTCAAACGAAGTACCAAATGTTTCGATGTACTTACATAAGTAAGTGCAGTTCGGTTGAGTAAATCTGCTTTGCACACACGAAAATTAGGGCACAAGAATTGAAGCGCTTAAATCTAATCCTATAATTGCTCCGACTGTCTCTACGAAAAAATTCTTTTGTTTCCTGTCGTCTCATTTCATGGGCTGGTTTTTTAAACATTTCCTCAGTCACTGTCTACCACACAATCCACCGTAGTGGTATTATCATTGAAACTCTTCAATATTTCCTGCCTGAGACTCACATCGACTGAACGAGAGGATCAGCATCATTCGAATAGACTCGACTTGACTTATTTATCGTGACTTTGAGGCAAAAAGAGCGCTTACATATCAACTCACAACTACAATTTTCTCTACCACAACAAATACAGTTTGGCATTTGTTTCTCTTCTCAGCCTTCTGCTCTCATCAGCTTTCTCCTTTAATATTCCTACAGTTCCCATACTACAGAATTCTCATATGTATTCTCTGTAACGTTGCGTCAGACTGATGTGAATCTTAAAAGGCAGAGTGAAAGAGAGAGAAAGAGAAGGAGTTTCCGACAAACGGAAAGATGCATTTCCACAAATAATACGTAAAATACATATATAAGCTTTATCAGGCCTTGTTCCATGTACTAAAACTATATTCTCCCATCATATCTTTATTTCCCAACTTATCACAGTTTACTTTCTCTATCCCCATGCATTATTCGTGCTTTGTTCTAACCGAGAACGCATATTATATTTATAGTCCTCGTGTGTGTATCCATTCCAGCCTCCCGCACGTTGCAGGCATCGTGTATGCTGTGAGAAGCCGGCATACGTACCGATACTCTCCTCATGTACTTTACATATTGTTATTCTTAAGCTGCTTGTTACTTATGACCTAACACCGGGGCTTGTGAAATTCCCATCTATCGATAAGATAAGTACGTCGTCCTCAATTCCTCCTCAGCTTCAGAATGAAATCCCAACTAAAGAGAAAGCGTCCTCGTCTCCATTCCTCCTCAGCCACGATAAGAGCTCCACTTTGAGTTTTCATTAGTATTCCGACCAAAGCCCCACAAGACGGGCCGAATAGTAACACAGTTTTACATTTTCTCGAGGTGAATACTTTGGCTTGGCTTCGTTGATCCGCACTCTCGTTCACATTCCCTTCGTGTGGTGTGTGTGGGCCGCTCTTTCCCTCCACCTCTACAAGATATCCGTCTCTGGTCGACTCTCTCTCGCTCATTTCTCTCCCCACTCGTTCCACGAGGCAATAATTCACAAATATTATGAAAAAGACAGCACGTAAATTCTTAGTTGACACGTTGGGTAGTGGGATGGGAGCTATATGTGAGTATCTATATCTCTCGTTCATCTATAATTCATGCATATAGATAGATACATTCTCGTTATTGTAGTGGTGGTGTAGGTGGCAGCCCCCGCTTGGTGAGTGAGTAACGTTGGCAAATGGGAGGCTTGATTTCCTGTGCTCCAACACTAACTACTAAAAGAAGTAGTAGCGCATATACACGCAAACACAACTAATACCACCACCACCATTACAACTGTTAAATGTTGCCCTCATCCATAGACACGAGGCCCCCTCCACCACCACCACGTTGTCTTTTGTATGGAATTGGACCAAAGGAAAAGGAAACCAACCAAAGTGAACCACATTATGTACATTACACCAAACTGCTCTGTATAAATAGCAGTCTATAGCCTTAATACCTACTTTAGTGGATATAGCCGCATTCTACTGTATTATAGTAGACAGCGTTATAAGATGCGTACTTAAGAAAGATGTTCGAATTTCCAATATGCGTTAGGCCGGAGTGTACTTAACTTGCTATATAAAGTGCTTTAGCTCACAGTGATGCCAATATACAAGTTTGCCGTGCTCAGACGACGCATACTGTACATATAACATATTGCTACTGATAGGTTAGCTTCACTCACTTACTGACAATCAGTTCACGTTTATCCCTCCTTCGATGTAGTAGCAGTAGCTCAAGTCTATATACATGCGGCCGATCTCAGTTCACCTACATTAGTAACGTAAAGATAAGTCTCATTCTTATTGCAATATGGTTCCGTATCATCTGCACGTTCACTGTCACTACGGTTGCTTGGATCCCTGTAGTAATGGAAGTAGTAGTAGTGGCAAAGAGAGAGAGAGAGAGAACTGGGAACACGAGAGCTTTCTTATCTTATGCTTCACTTGGTCACCCGGAGTTCACTTCGTGGTGGGTGAACGAATAGGGAAAGAGAGAGAAAGCGAAAGAGAAAGTAAAAGGAATCCGTTTCGTTTACCAGATTCTTGTAAAAGTCGCTTCGAGCTGCGAGAGAGAGACTGAATTTTTGGAGGCTGCTTTCTTCATTAAGGGAAAAAATCGATTGTGTGCATTCTGTTTTATTCTGTGCAGTGGAGTAGGAGAGAGACACTTCACTTTCACCATGGCTTGGCTTGTCTTGTCGGCTGTCCATACCTTTAACATGGAGGTTAAGTAAAAGTTAGATTACGTGCTCGGCAGCAGCCAGACCATGCTCTGTGTGTGTATGTGTTCGGAAGGTAAACTTCCACTTAATGTACTCACCTGCACACAATTTGAATTAATAATAAGCTTAACTCAGCTTACCTCTTACTTTACAATTCTAATTATTTTCTGACTTATTGAAAGACTATTACTATTACATCCACTGCCCCGAACTGTATTTGCCATTGAGACGCTGCTGCTGCTTTGCCTTCGAAACTCTGAATCTAGTAAATAAAACGACGGGTGGATTCGAATGACGTACAATGCCCGCCAGTCTTCTGGTAAAATACACAATGTGTGGATACAATTTAAATTGTGAATATGTACTGTGTTACGCATGCGGTGCATGATGACGGACCGGTCTTGTTTAGTAAATTCCACACCGGTGAACATGTAGTTCACGAACTTCTTGTAGAAGATTTAGACTTGTTTGAGCTATATATTGACCTTCAGAGGGACTCACCAGATACCGAGATACATGTAGTAGAATAAATATTAAACTAGAATTAAACCGCTGTTTGAATTTTTCATACCACCGAAAAATACTATGCTTTAACAGGTTCTCAATTTCGAAATCTATTATTTGGGACCTTTAAAATAATTAATCTAATGTTAGTACTTTAGCACTAACATTGAATTCAATTTAATGAACTGAAGATAAAAAATTAAGAACGACCGTAGACCTAGTAAAAAGCATTTACATAATAACCAACACCATAATATTACTGTAATGTAATAAGACGAAAATAATTGACAATAAACACATAGGTAGGAGTCAGTAAGATTTGAAGAGATGCAGTAGCGTAGTATTCTCTCCAGGTGCATATTGAAATGTAAGAATTTAAGAATCTACTTTGCGCCACCACCGTTGAAATGAGCGTGACCATTGATCATATAATATAGCCGCTTGTGTACTGACGCATACTACATACTACATACAGCATACCCAGCAGCCTTTTTAGCAGTGGAGTCGAGTGGACGGGATTCTAGCAAAGAGCAGAAAGCTCCGGTATGGGGAGCAATGCTTAACGCTAGCTACTTATGCAAATTTAAATTCAGAACGCAAAATTGGATAAGAAGGGGATTGTCCCCAAGGAAGTGTTTTGAATGAGGTAGAGCGTTGAGGAGACGAGACGGAGCTCTTGTCCTATACATTCTAGTCAGAAAGAACATTTTTCTCAGTTACCATATAATATGTAATATCTATAGTTATTCTTAATAGAAGCACGTACTGCAAAAGCATATTATTATAGTGTGTATAGTCCTATGCATTACGCTTTCACTTTTAGGGAAGCCTGTTGTGGTGTCTCTCTTGTACTCCGTGTTTGCAAGAAATAGTTTGACTTCTTTTGTGAGATGATGAGAACAAGTAGTTTCTTAACACAATACAATACTAAGCAATAAATAGTGGGAGTAAGCCTTTCACTGCTCCTTGTATTATTATGATTATTATTATGTGTGTTTGCGCTCTTTGTGGTGGCTGCGTGTGCCAATGTGATGAAGACAGATATTTACGGGGATTTAGCAGCCACGAAAGAGACCGAACCAGGAGAGGAGATCAACCACGTTCACAGCTCGCTCTGTGCCAAGACTCCAGTCAAATTAAGAGCACCAACTGCCAAGAATAAATGTTACTAAACAAAGCAAATGAGATAAGATGCCGGGACGAAAGACACATTAGGCTTGTATATGCTAGACCTATTTGATAGTATTATTGGAAGAGTATTCCGCGTGGATTTGCACGCAACACCAAATCTCAGAGTGCCTTTCCAAGGATTTCCGTTCAATATCTACAACGTTGTGTTGCTTTGTGTTGGGAATTTAACTCTGTATTCCTATGCAGGCCACGACTGCGAGCAAATGGACACTATAACATTTATTTATTACGATGTAGAAGAAGTTGAGAGAAATTTACTCCGAGAGAATTATATTGGAATTCAGCGTTTTGGCTTTTACGTATAGATGTACCTATACATGGAGTGTTGTAGTGCAATAAGTAATTATATTATAAATACGTCAGTGTCTATAATTGATCATTTAATTCATAGTGACACGCTTCCTGGCAAAACTATAGTGTAAGATTAAGACGTTGCATAAGTACTTAGAGCTCAGTCGTAGCTACACAATCATTTACAATGAATTATCTCGCTAATGGTTCACTGCACCAAGTCATTTCTACTTTATCAACTGGTAATCGCAATCGATTTTCATTAAACCCTTTCGATTAGAAAAGGGAAAAATGTATTGGGCTGCGAATTTACATGTGGAATAAATTATGAATAATTTTTATTTAATAAAAATTCATCATCATTTAACGTAGCATTTTTGTGATTTATATTCATTTATACTTTGCAGGTTTTACACCGAAGATACGAAAGGACTGAGAAACTGCAAACATCAATCATGCAACTGAAAAGGATTGAAAAGATACAACAAGAATCCATCACGAACGTTTTCCTTTGTGTTTTAAGCAGAGGCTGCTGTAATGACACGAAAATAAATAGTAGCTCCTGTTCTTCTGCTCCTACCACTGGTCGTGCACTGTGGAGAGAAATAGATGATGTCAGGGGCAGTGAAGCTTAAATTGGAATCTGAGATGAAAGATGACGTCATCATGAAGTGGCAGATGACACCGATGCAGAGTTGGCCCACAACACTGAAAACCGAGTCGAAAAAAAGGTCAATGAGGAAATTATTGGTTGCTGGTGTGCTTGTTGTTGTTGTTGGTGTGATGAGAGTGGGAAAAACTGTATTCGAGAGCGACCTTGTAAATGAACGGGCGGGTTATTGTTGAGTTGTTGAGAGTGAGTCGACGCAAGCGACAATCTCACCAAGTGACATGTGGATGTCGAGTCCTCCAGTTCAAGTGTCACTCATAATGGTTGTGCTGATGATGGTGGTTTGGTCGCCAGTGAGCGTGAGTGTCGTCAGCAGCAACAGCGTTGACAACAGTGACGAAGCGTTGGAGGAAGTTGACGAGCCGTCCAACTCCAAAGAATTCCCATCCAGCTACGCCCCCTACCAATCTCGTCAGTCCGCCATTAAGTTGGAGGTCGTGGCGGTTATCGGGGACTCGTCGAACGCTTCGTTGATGCTTTCGAAATCGTTGGCGCGAACTTTGAACAAGGTGACCTCTGCCGAAGCTCAAGACGATTCAACTTCCACGCTCGCCCCCATAGACAATAGGAATAGGAACATTACTTGGAGAGTCAAGAATTTTGTGATAGCCAATCACTCTCAACAGCAGCAGGTGCAAAAGTACCCCAGCGGCGGTGGCGGCACCAGTAATAAAAAGTTTGGCAGCAGCAGTGATTATTATGAAAATGTGGCAGGAGGCCACAGCAATAGTCGTAGTGGTGCTGGTGCTAGTAACAAAGGGAATGGGAATAAAGAGCCCGAGGAAAGTCCCATTGTGTTTAACCCAAGTGTCATGCCGAGACTTTGTGAGTTTCTCTCCAGAAGTAATAAGGCTGTTGCAATCGTCAATTTAATTGGAGATGTTGGCTCAGAGAGACTTTTGTCTCTAGTGTCTATGTCCACTGCCTTGCCACTCATTGGTTCTTCTCAGTACGGGAACCCACTTCAGACTTTACATAAAGTAAGTAAAACTTCACTCATTCCTATAACTCCCTCTATAAGGTAAATACTATATATAGTTAACCTTTCACAACATTTCCAACTTCCCACCACTTATATTTACTAGTACTATATCAAATCCAACAATTAATAAAAAAGAAAAACTCTTGCTGTGATCTTTTTAAGAGTTTTGACGTCAAAATTAATCTTGATTCATCTGTGCTACTCTGCTCGTGTATAAAAAAAAGTCCGTCCGTCGTCTCTAACTTTGCTATTACAGTACAGTGTACACTCAGTAGGCCAAATGGAGAAATGTATTATTGTCAGTTGTCACTTTGGGTTAGTTTGTATGGAACTTTAGGCAAAAATGGGGATTTATCATTGTCACCGTTGATTGACAACTTTAAATGTAATAGTACGCAACTGTTCATTACCTTCGTCTCTGCTATTTTGTCACCGTGTGAGCGATAAGACGCGAATTTCCAATATCTTACTTTTTTCTTTTAGTAAATGCAACTCACTCACTCACAATTTGATACATGTAAGTACTTGTGAATGTACAATATGTGTGTCTTGTCTTGTGTGTACTGATTTCTTTCTGTTTTCGCAGACAAGAAATGTTTCAGAAGATGTTTCAGAGAGTGATGTAGCAGACCTCAAATTCCATCATTTCATTTTCTTCTCCTTTCCCGTGTAGTTGTACATAGTGACACAGTGAAATGCTGAGTATAGGGAATTACTCAAAGAAACGACGTAAAATGCAATACCATAAAACGCAACTTTGTCAATGAAAGAAACTTTGCTTTCTCGTCTCTCTTGTCGAAAGAACTGCTTTAAGCTACTTTCTACTACAGTTTCACCCTTTCAGAGGATGCTGACTGAGACCCCTCACTCATTCTCTTTCACTTTTCACTTCCTCTTATATAGTTCCACTTCAGATAGGAAAAAGTCAAATCCCTTCCTCCTATCACAAACATTGTGCCACACTGTTACTATACCACAGCACAGCGATATTATCTACTAGTATGCGTCTACCTTCGTATACTTACAAAAGTATAAATAGATCCCGTATGCATATATGTATTAGTTGTCTCGCTATAAGAATATAGGTAGATGTAGATGTAACTAGGGAGAAAGTCAAACCTAGTAAACGTACTTATCATAGAAAATCTAAAGCAGTCTTCCATTGCCGTCCTGAAAAGTTTCGCCAACTTCTAATCTAGTGATAAGAAGGATCGAGTCAAGCAAGTCAACTCAATTCAAGTCACAATCTCCTTTTAGATCAGTTCACAGCAGCAGCAGTAGTAGTCGGTAGTTGTACTAGTACTGCTACTATGATGATGATGATGATAGTAATAATGATAATATTTTTCTTTCTGACGCATTCTCACGCTAGAATGCTTTGATCACTTTCACATTGATGTTCTTTGTACAGCAAAGTAAAAGCTCCGTTTCCCAGACCCGAAGCAACGCTTTTGCAGCTCATTTTGCTTCTCTCTGTCTTTCTGATTTTTTCACTTCCCCCGCTTAAAAACATCCTGATTCGTTATGTTAGCAAAGCACTGGATGCAAGTATTTCCGTTTTCGAGCTACATTAGACTCATGATAGTCGGCTGTGTAAACCTCAAGACGCTCTTACGCAATCTATCGATTTTAGAAATTGATTGCGATCTTTTTATGTACTTACAAGGTCAGTTTTAGTAGTTCCCGGCCCAAATAGTACAAATAGAAAACTCAATCCTCCTAAATGATTATATTTATAAAAGTGAAGTTGTGGGCCAGCTGTTATTGATTTTTCTTTAATTGTTGCGAAAGCTCATGCCACTTCACTATTGATCTCTCTGATACTGCTCGTCAGGGTGTTATGAACATTTCATGGAAATAGAATTATGGCAAGAAATTTGAACCAACATAAATGTGTAGACTAGACTGCAAATAATATTGACGAAACTTTCCGTAGAAAATTTCCATGTTATTTAGGAATTTAAATCGACAAATAGTGAGGATTGTATAGTATAGGTAGTCTGACTCAGTCAGTTTGCTGTATGAACTTTCTAGAGGGTTGCAGTCGTAAGTTGTTGGCAAACAGCTATAGTGGATATATTTAGTTCAGGAATTATATAAGTATTCATTGGTATTTGGAAATTCTGCTTCTATTCAACCACATTTATTGGTTTGTGACGAGAAAGTTTCCTCTGGATGCGTGCAGCTAACAAGAGTTCATGGGGGTGTTAAGTCAGGAGTTAGTGCCAAGTTGAACAGGCATAATATTGTGGATTTGTGGTTTTAACTTTATCTTACGGCCGTCTACTCGTATTGATACTGCACCAGAGGCAGTCTCTACGACAGTAACATGTAGATGTAGAAAAGTGAAAGTTCATATAAACAAAGAAAATTAAAAAACCGTGAAACATTTGCAATGATTAATGCAGGCAACGTTTTAGACATCATTTGTGTAATCTCGTTGCAGTTGCATTACAATAAAATAGCAACCGTTTTTATTACAGATTTCTACTTTGTATAATATTTCATGGAAAGTGTAAATTTTTCCCAACAACCCCGTGGTAATCCAAATCAACAACTATACAAAGTGATTACTAACGACAACCTTATGATGATGTTGAGACAAAGAATAAGAACAGAAAATAAGCATCATGTTGTGGTGAAAATTTGTCCCGTATTTTCTTGTAAGTAAATGTAAACAGTTTTAATGGAAGCGAAATATTCTTTTCATTTCTTCGAAGGCTGTCAACAAGTGTTATATGTTCCCTTTCATTTATATTTAAGTTACTCATAAGTCATATTTAATATAGGATTTCATAAAATTTAATATGACAGAACTCCTTTGATTTATTAGTCCACAAAATCTTTTCATAATTCTTTTCAAAGCCATTTATAAGATTATGATGAAGTACGACCGCACTCGCACTAAGGGAGTATTACAAGCTCTCCTATAAACGGACTTTCCTCTGATTACTTTCTGACACCTACATATAAGTATTAGTTTGTGTATTAATATATTATTTAATAATTTTATCGATAGCAGTTTAACTTTATAAGTACATAGAATTACTTATGAATTTAATTCACCACGAAATACTCTTTTTCTGTTGATACAACAAAATGAGATGACATTATGCTAAAAACATTTATTTTTTAGTTCTCAGCAACCCCCTGGTAGGGGTATGCTATATCACAAACTTTTAAATTAGTGCTATGTCTAATAGGCCGAATTTGTTCTAAAAATGGGGAAAAAAATTATGTAATTACATACATCACAATTTCTGCGATAGTATTTTAAAATTCTTTGCTGTATGTAATTTGATAATTTCGACATTAAGCATGTAACCCTGTCCTAAATAGAAAAATGACCATACCGAAGGATGCTACACAAATATGTTGTAGTCCACGAGTACAACTATGTGATAACAATGTTTCCTGATTTGATGATTACCTGACTAATGTATAGGAATGTGTTAAAACAAAGCTCCGATTGTTTTCACAGACCAGATAATTAATTGGTTGGTTGAATGACTGGAACTGTAGCTTATTTTCCTCTTATTCGAATCACACTTCCTCTGTGCAAAAGAGTAGCAAACTTGACAGGATAGAAACAGAATATTAGTCACTTGAGAGGTAATGGAATACTATTTACATAATACATCAAGCTGCCGAGTGAAGTTTACCTATTACCTAGAATAAGCGTTACTACTAAAGTCTAACCACACGCGATCACATGCGTAAATTTAAGGGAATTCAAGAATAAGGTTGTACAGCAGTCGGAAGACATGAAGAATCGATTTTCAATAAACACCATTAAACGACGTGGCTTGGCTCTCGCACTACTGCTGTGTGTATAGACGCCTGTGGAAGATCCAGATCCTATACATTATAACGAATTGAGGTTTCCCCTCTCGAAATGTTGAAGTGTGCTCATTTATACTATACTTATGTGTGCTATTTGTGAGCTAACTAAAAGTAACGTATATAGTTCATCTGTGAGCAACGTATGAAAATACTCGACAAATTCAAGAAAATAGAGACTGCATCCTGTCCTCACCATTTTTGACTGTTTGGATGAAGTCTGCAGTTAAGAAACTTTACATTTTGAGTGGAGTCCTCTCTTCAAATCAACCGTTCTTCCTCCAATATAAATATCCAGAGGAAGAAAGAGAGCGAGCACACTCTTTCTAGTACGTACTGCTGTATAACTCGTCCATCTACCACACCACTACTAAACTGAATTGATCATCTTCAGACAGATGCTATTTCATTTCAACGTTTCAACTCCCTTTGCTTGGCTTATTGTCAGTTGCAAATCTCCCGACGAAACTCTCCATTGCGTGTGCTTTGTACCAAGACTGAGGCAGAGACAGAGAGAAAGATATAGAAAAAGGAGAATGATAGAAAAAACGGAACTTTTTCATCTGAAACAGAATAGGAAAAGCAGCTGTTACTGTATAAAGGCGATTTATCGAGCGTCTTTTTGCTTTCTCTTTCCTATCTCACTTTTCTCTCTCTCTCTGGAACGACAAATATTTTTAAGCCAGCATACATTGTACTGTACTGTACATGTGTGATTTTCTGTATGTGACTGTCTCACTCATGTCTAACCAATGTGTCCTTCCTGTCCACTGCTGAATCTTTAATGTAGACAAGACACATCGACTATCAGTATCAATACTCGATAGAGCTATTTACTATTTTACCGAGCGAGAGAAAAAGAGAGAAAGAGATCGGGCAATTTTCTAGGCTTTCCATTTGTCCCCTGTGATTGATGGGAGAAGAAATGGACGGAAGATAGTGCTAGGGGACTCAAATTGAGTGACCGATTACACAAAGTAATATTTATATGGAGTTCAAATGGAATTACTCTGTAGTGGATTATCGTGTCCTAGATAAATACTTACCCAGTTGTTGGGCACAACTTTCTCACAGTAAATACTGTATAATAAGTATATACAATATAATGTAATAAAAATGCTGCTTCAAAGAATGTACCAAAATACACCAGCCTCATACATTGTTTATAAAGCAAGCAAGGGGATTTATGTGGTGCTCAGGAGAAGACGGTCAGAGATCCACCACTCACTCTCCATTTCCCCTTAATAGTGTCCGGGTGCTCAAGTACTGTATAGTTACGACAAGTACACAAAGACTGCGACTGCACAAATATTTACACGTACCCACACACTGATCGGGGGAGAGACTGAGCATGTTAAAACAGTTGAAGAAGCAACTGCAAAACTTTCTACGGAGCCTGTTGATGCACGGCAGGAGACTAAAAAATTGTATCTGTGTATTTCTTGTAGGAAATTAAGGCTACATGCACAATCTAAACACAAATGCGTACGGACGGACATACTCGATACTATGTGTCTCATGTGACCAAATTTGGAAAACTGTATACGCTACTTAAATCCCAACAAACAATTTAACAGTATTTTCAAAGCAGGCGTTGGTCTAAATAGGACAAACATCCAGGCAGTAATTGAGCAATTAGGAAATCATTATTGAGAAAATATTGATTGTTTGTTTGTGTATGTGAACGGAAGTGTTCAACTAACGAACGTCAGTATACCGTATATTTGTTATACTGTAAATGTTATTGAGTTTCCTTCTCACAAATTGTGGAAAAGGAAACTGCTTTGTTTTAGCATGGAACAAATCAGAGCGTGAGTAAGACATAACGGAGCGGAAGAAATTAATGTAATGCCTGTGTGTGTACAGTCTTGATACAGAGAGAAAGGGTTGGTTATATGAGAATGACTGAAGGGAAAAGAAGGAGTAGGTATATCTGTTGTGAATTTAAAGTGATATACACCAAAGTATATACGTTGAGAGGTAATCTGTGTAGCTACTCACTGTCTGGTAGTCTCTTTGTTGGCACACTACATTACTTTTAGTAGTCTTATAATAGATTCGCGTTTCGTGAGACGAGAGCAAGAGAGAGAGAGAAAGAGAGATATCCGTACGAAAGGAAAGCTCATTTCACTTTAGATGAGGAATAAATCGAATCTGGTCTTTTGTATGGAATGATGAATGCGGTAAACATATTGTTCTTACATCTGTGCGGAAATTAATAGTTTCGATTCATCATTACCACAACCAGAATGAAAAGCAAGTGAACTCAGTATCCTACAGACAATTAATCCTGAAGGGCTTTCTTGAATTGTGAGAAATAAGCCATTTAGTTACATCGACACTTCTTCCCACCACCACCCAAATACTTCAATCGATAGACACAAAGTGCAAATTAGCTCAATCTGCAGTCTGTACTCGGAGTGTTGCACCCTCCGCAAGAATACTTGACTCTGTAATAGTTACTAAAATAGCGTTAGCTCTCTGTAAATTGTTTGTCTGGCCGTGGATTTCGTTTTACAGAAAATTGAGTATGCTAAGGGAAAATCTGCAAGTTCATTGAAAGATGCATACGGTGATTGTGTATCGTGTACCTTTGCACAAATTTGGAGCAATGAAGTCAACAGTGGTCACGGTGACCAACTCTGCTCTACCAAATATGTATGTAAAAATCTATCTCATCTATAGAAAAATGTTTTAATAATGGGTTAATAAAAACTATCAATGGTTGCTATCTATTAATCAAAAATAAATAGTTTCTTTACAAGCAAATCAATTGTATCGTGATCGTGACTAAATATTAAATATACGATCGTACATACTACAATAGTTATGAATATTTTACCAAATGTTCTCCTTGGTCCAATTTCTATATATCATACATATATGGTAGTTGTGATAGAAGGCTTGATTTGTAGAACACATTTTGATTTTATCAACAGCAAATAGTGATTTTGTTATCACCCAAATGTTTACTATCACTGTAATGTGAAAGAAAGAATATCATATTCCTAATTGGACTTGAAATTACATAAATTGTTCTTGTAAAATTTACTCAATCGATACTGACTTTCTGTATTTCCAAAAACTATTTCCGCGAAAATTTTTGGTGTGGTTTACCTGTACAACAACAACCTGTAATTATAATGAAACTTTGTTCATCTATCTTATTTATCTGCATTTACATACTCCATTTTCATTGATCATTCGGACTCTGATTACCACAGAATATTCTGTGGTACGAAGTTGAATATGTATACATGTATGAATAGAATATGAATATTGATTTGTCTTTGTAGAACTTGCTATTTAGGCCTTAACTTTACACTTTGTCCTTGATGGGTCACAGGTGGAGTGTAACATTTCATGTATGATTAAAGGCCAACAGCGGAATTATTCATTTTGTTTGATATAAAATTTCTTGCCTAAAGCTGCATTTCATTATTCAATGATTTGCAGCTTTTGTAGAAGGCAAGGGAAAGGGAAATTTCTCTCACTGTGCTAACAATGCCGTAAGTGTAATTAGTATTGATAGATGTTGGGGTGAAAATGAATGAGGTTTTTCCTTTCGTGACCGTGAAAGGTATTCAGAGAATTCAACCTCAATGATGATTCAACTCAGGGACAACTCAACCCTACGACCCTCTTTGTATATTATAATTGCACACTGCATACCTCACATGTACATTACAGTACATAAATTGTGTCAGAACCTAACCTGCCTTTTTTTCAAATGAAAAATATTTGTCCGTGCCTTATTCCTTGCATCGATTACGTCCTAAAACCGAACATCGTCTTTCAAGCTAACCCAACACCCACACGTATACCCCTTGTTTTGACCTTTTTTAATTATTATATTTCAAAATTTTTTACGTAAATGCTTTAATAGACATTTTAAAAGATAACGTTTGAAATAATAATTAAAAAGTCTCAAAACAAAGGTAGGTCGGCTGAAAGGCGATTTTCGGGTAGGTTTCGTCACAATTAGCAGTATTAATGCAACCCCTCAAGTGTGAATTACTATGTAAGTGAGTTGTCGCGGGTTGAGTTATCCTGCGTTGAATTGTCGCTGGGTTTGAATTGTCCGGGAATCACGGTGGAAGTGGTAGTCAGTGAATTAAAGGATACGAGACCGAGGCATCTCTCATTGTCTCAGGAAATCGTGTATAAAGCAGCAGCAGCAGCTATCTGTTCCGTTCCCAGTGACTGTATGTGCATTCCGCGTATAATATGATTTTTGCTCGTTGGCTTGAGTGGTATTAACTGCATGCCCAAAAAGTGTTGTAATAGGAGCTACTCTTCACTCTGAAGTGTTCTTTTGCAGCCAGCGCATCCATTGTACTGTGTAGCAAGTGTGGCCTGCTGTTTAATGTTAAAGGGTGTTTGGTTTTAGCTTATGACTCCATTAAGTGTTTCCTTAATAAATTACTTTCTGCTGAGCAACTACTATACAGACTTTCACCTGCTTTCAGTCTTGTCGTTATCATTTATCATGGGAGAGAGACTTTGGATTACTTACTAATTAACTGCGTAGACCGAACCCACCTTCTTCATATTTACAAAGAATTTTTTTTAAATTAAAATCATTAGAAACTTTGCCAGCAGATAAGCACGAGTACATTTGACAATATATATAGTATGCAAGTGTCAGCACATTACCTGCTCTAGAGGAGAGAATACAACTATCTGACACAGAGTAACCTAAAGTAATAATACGTAAATAAAAATATTTACCTGTGAAGAAAGCTGAAAGAATTTAACAACAAAGTTAACGCGCTTTCTACAAGTGAGTTATTAATTTCCAGCGAATTATTTTAGTAAGCATAACTTTGAGTGCAAACCCATTTTAAAGCATTTGAAGTTAAGCAGTCAACAAATTGTCTTAAAAAACGGTTAACGCTGATAAAGGGTGTAACGAACCCCACATTTTTGCTGTTCAAAACTAGGAATACCGCTATGAACATTTTTCATTATTGTTACACAACGAAACGAATGTGCACGTAAACGACAGTTTGTATTTTTTATTAACACAACAATTATTACTTATATACGGATCAATAGGTTTATTACTGGTTATTTCACTTAAATCTCATACTATACATCAATCTTTATGAATGCGTTGTTTGTGCGAGTGTCTACATTGTACCTTGAACGCTAAAATTAAGTGTAAATCATTCCCACTCATAATGATATGCAACAGAAAATTCGTATATGGAAATTTCATTCAGTGAATTGGACCAAAAACTATGGCGAAATGAAGGTGAAAGCAAAGCTACGGGGCTGGCTTGTTGATAATATGTCGTGGATAGAGAAGGAAGGAGATGGATGTGTTGAAATGTGAAAGGAAGGCAAGGAAGGCAAGCGAACCGAAGAAAATAAGACAGTAAATTAATTTCGCCAGTGCTAAGTGGTGTCGAAGGCATTTGAATAATGATTATGAATTATGTGAAAAGAGGAAGAACTTCACGCTCTGAGCTCTGACTACCAGACTAACCAGACTACAGTAGCAGAGTGTAGGCAATGCGTAGATAAGAAATGAGTTCACGGTGACGTTGTTGACTGTGACTGCAACTTGTCACATTCATTATGTGCCATGTAACGAATGAAGTCAAGTCATCATTCTACTCCCGTTGTCCTGCCCCAATGCAATGTGCCAACAAGAAAGAATGTGAGGGTCCTTTACACAAATGTCTCAAAATTATGCTATTAAAGTGACAAGTGTCAATACCGTATTAGGAGCTGTTACAGCTAAGAAAAATTATAAAATCTTGACTAATAGTAAAAATGTGTCTGTTGAGAATATTAATTTATATTTTATTTTTGAAATGTCTAATATCAACGTCGTCTATCCTAAATCGTATGTTTAAAATTTATTTAGTTGTAGATGATGCATTCTTTGCGCGTGTTGGGCATAAAAATACCTAGATCTCAGGTTTACAGCCGTGAAATCTCCTGTCATATCCAAATCTTACCATAATTTACTGCGTAGTTCTGTGAATAGGGCATTTATCAAGCCTTCAAGATTTGCCCAAGCTGTTACTGATGAAACGGTGACATTAAAATAGAATGAACTTGTTTTACTAATATGTACACATTGGTAAATACAGTCACAAATCTTTGGATAAGTTTTTCTTGTACCATGAAAAATTGTTTTTGCGGCTCACGGCTGAGTGAAAGTATCTTCGCGTGGAGTTAAAGTTTACATGGCATTTTTTCATTTTGAAAAGTCCCTATTTCTTACCCTTCTGCTGAAACGCCATTAATGAACAATTCCTGAGCTAAGCCGACGATTTATTTGTGACCTAATACAAACATTAAATAACACAGAGAGTAAGAGCAATGTTATTCAAAAGTACGATGATAGCATGTACCAGTGAGTAGTGTGCTTATAAAATGGGGAATATCGTGTACACGCTTCGTTGGGCATTTCTTTAGCAGGGGGTTTTGTGTGTAAGCGGATACGTTGTCGCTTTATTTACTGTGCACTGAACTTTATTTCATGTCTACGAGAATCTGGTTGGGCCAAAGGTCGTTATATGCGCAATAAATATTCTGCATTACTAACTGGGAGTCTTGCAAAATGTTGCATTTGTATTTCTCAAGTACAAGAGAGACTCTTGAGTTGCTGTAGCACTTTTATACATGACTTACCTTGGGAAGCCTTCAGGTATTACTCCACTACTCCTAAAGTAGATTCTGGGTGGTAGGAAGCAGACTTGATGTTAATTATGTCAAGGAAACGGAGTTGTTACCTCTATATAATATGTAGACGAAGAGGTAAGCATACAATACCGCTCCTAGCTATATGGAGCACAACAGGGCTTGGTGTCTGCAGTGTTTCAGTGCACGCCACATTACTAGTGTATGCTAGATAAAATGATAGCCTTTTCTGTGTAAGTATATGGAAATAATTCTTCTTTCGTCCAGAGAAATTGCAGTACGCGTACTGTGTTCACTTATGTATATTAAATATATACCTGCTTGTAGTATACAGAAGGTGAATTACCCTGAATTCAAGTAGAAAGGCGGTGATGAGATAAGACGCTACTACTGATACGGTACTATTTGTCATACCGAGCAATATACTTAATACTGGTGCTGCTCCTAGTAATAAAAGTTTCGCATTCCTCACAGCATTGTATCTTTTAGTGGCGCAGTATGGCATAAAATATTAAATTACGTCAGCGTCCTTATCATCCTTCTGTAGTAGTGTATATTCACACACATGTAGTATGCGTATGGAAATGCTTAACTACTCTACTACCTATGTTATAACCATGTAGTAACTTTCTCCGGACGCAGCTTACGAGATAAAGGTTTGCCATGAGGAAACTGTACAATAATTGTTTAGCTGGAAACAGGGGTGCAACTAGATATACTTGGCTACTGGGCTAACTAGTAATATTTATGCAGTAGGTGTTTATACAGCTGATGGTGCTCTACCGAGTCCATTATTGTTGTTTATCTATCGGAGAGAATACATAGGATACATTTATATATTGTGTCTTGTGTGTCTTAACTCGGACAGTTTTATTATTGTACTCGATTCTTTTCTATGAGCAGGATGTGAGCTGCGGCAAATTTTATGCTCTGTTAATGATCCATTAAAAATTGTGGGGATTAGCAAAGACTTTGTATGGGACAAGTGCGACTAGTGTGTTTCAGGCGATCTCCCATTTGCCGACAAACATCTTATTTATATTTCACTAAATTTTTTATCCATTCACATTTTCACACATTAATGTGAACGAAATGCTCTACAACTTTCATATTCACTTTCAGTTGAGTTTTAATCTTTGATGGCACATTAGGTTGGCCCACACTCCACATATATATACATTGCTTGTGAGATAGAGGCATGTATATTAGTACTTATTGTTGAAGTTTTCATCTTGCAAAGAAAAGGTTCATACGCAAGTTTTGTGCTTGAGGCAATATTAATACCACAACTGTAATAAAATACTGTTATCTCCCCTTAAGAAAAACATGCTACATTAACTTTAGTTAAGTAGATAGCACAATGTTAAAAAACAGCAAATACCTTAGCATGACAATTACATATTCCTGTACTCCTTACAATTAGTGGAATCAACTTGCAAAGGTACCATCTGAATTAAATTTGCCCTAGTAAATATCAAAACTTTTGCAAATAGTTCAAATGTTGTCGTAGCATGAGACAGGAAGCTTTTATAGCCTTTTTAAATCGAAAAGGGAATTTAACAATTCAATAAAATATTATAAAGGACATTTTAAAATCTTTTCCTTACACCTTCCCATTTCTAAATGTAGCCTCTACACTCTACATACGGCGACAGTTGTGGTTGGGATAAACGTTGGACAGACTCCAAAACAATTCCGGTTTTAGATAAAAAGAAAGCTTAAAAGAACATAGTACGCAGTTTGCGGCGTGCGGTTTATGCTGCTTTACACTGCCATATCTCTTCGCATTTGCATGTACTTAGTGGCAGAAGAGATAGTTTGCGGAGATAGAAAGAAGGGAAAACAAAAATAAACTTATAAAACTGTTGAAGTTAAGATGTTCAAACAGGGAGAAATACTTTCTAAGGACATCCCTCAACAAACATGCTATACGCACAATAACAAAAAGAAAAAAGCTTTTTTGCTGCCTTTTGCTAAAAGTTTATGTAAATGTGTTTGTGTAAACTCTGGATGCGTAATTTTCATTGTTTGTAGTAGAGAGAGTAGGAGAGAGAGAGAGGGAGAAAGAGAGAGAAAGCGTTTGTTTTTTCTATGGCTGAAGCCGATAGGAGAACGTCATTGCCAAATCGAAAAGTTTCACACGAAACGAGGGGCAGCTTTTTAGTGCAGACAGTGAGTCAAGTCAGGAGAGCTCATCTACAAGTAGTCAGTATATCAAACACATCTGGTAATGGTATGCAAATCTTATGCTTCCATCGACTCTTCTACTCAATTTAGTTAGATATTGCTACACTGCGACTAGACGATCTGTGGCTAAAAGGAGAAAATCAGTTTCTCCATTATTATTCTCTTTTGGATGCTTTTCAACGTTCTTACAAATTACACCAAGTAGACAAACAATTTATAAATTGTTTTGGTCCAACCGTCCGTAATATAATGTATTTAAGTATTCCTTTTGATGACACCATAATTTAAATTTGTCAGTGAACAAATAACTCGTCTATCTCTGCACTCTGCAACAATACACAAATATAATAGGTAATATTTAGATTTGTAAATTTCAAATACATTGATAACATCAAAATTGTTCTATTAAATAAATTAATATCTACATTTCTAACATATATGCTGTTATAAATTCATGTGTAATTTTATGTATGATACAGCGTACGGGGAATTTAAAACACCATTGCTATTGAATTTGTGAGCATTGTGATCGGATGAACTTTATATAACAAATGGTTTATTTTGTGTGTGATATAGGATAAGGAAGATTTCTACATAAATTTATCAACGTCCGTCCGCCACTTTGCCCGGGCATTGGGTCACCTGTTGATATATTGTCACTGGC
>JABASC010000018.1:0-103645 GCA_019776185.1 Plutomurus gul | reverse complement strand
GATATTGTGAACAGATATATTTTACATTATTGTGCATATTCGCTTCATCCATATCACACAAATTGCGGCTGAGAAAATTCACTGAAAAAACGTGTACCAACCATACCCACTCTCCCCTACTTACTCACATGCAGTTCTTGTTATAAAATAAGAAATTACTTGCACAAAATCCTTAGCATAAAGCGGACAAAAGGGAAGTGAGCGTATTTAATGAAAAGCATGTAGGGAAAAAGAAAACGAAGAAAAAATTCAAGCCGAGTCAAGTACAGAAGCGCAAAGCTCCATTATTGCTCTGTTTTTCATCATAAGCCATGACGGTATGACGGTTGCCTGGAATATAGTGGCTAGATTTTGGTTTCGCCCGGCTTGACTCCGACTTCAGTGTGACCGTCTCTGTCTGTGGATGTGTGTGTCACATTTTCCAGTAGAGGAAAGTCAAAATATCACAATAATTGCCCAGAGGGCTTCCCATTATGTGCACATAATGTCCTTTTCGTGTCCCTCAAACCTCTTTTATGACTTTTTGCTCGCACTCACTCACACAGTGCAGCAGTAACAACTGACTGGAGAGAGAGAGAGAGAGACTCCAGTCCAATACACCCACCACACCAACACATTTTCTACAGATAGTACTACTACGTTACCACCAATCTCCCACTACAGAGATATTAGAGTGACCGTAGCACGACTTTTTTATGTATCACAGCATATCACAGCGCATTATTACATCCCATCGCATTTGCTCTCCCTTCGTTGACTTTTTTACGATTTATTCAATTCTATCGCAGTGTCCATGTACCGAAAAGTGTGTACTACATACTGTCATCTTTGTCGTACGTGCCTTGCTCAATTCAAGATCCCACTTTTCTAATCATCTTAAAATGTATTAAGCCTTTGATTCATGGAAGTGGCTCCCCATGTTGTTTCTTTCTGATTAAAAAGTCAAATATTGACTCACGGTATTTTTAACGTTGCCTCTCCTATTTTATCGTATCTTCTTTTCAAAAGTTCTGGTTTTACTTAAAAAATTAATTGAAGCTTTGGGAGGGAGTCAGTATTTTTAGAAAACTTATATTGCCTGAACTGTGCACATGCACACTGATAGTACGTATCATGTCAAAAGTGTGTAAAATGAAGTAGAATGATTGTGTGAATTTCCCAGTCGATCAGAGCTGACGATAGCATAATATGAGCATGTGAATGTGAATTGGTCACTGTACATTGACTTCCCACATGAATACAACCTTTAGCATTTAGGAAAAATTCGGCAACTCATTTCCGCAGCCAGCCAGCAACTTTCTGTAACATTAGTAGGGAGAGTCTCTCACAACAGTCATTCTACTTGCATTGTAAACAAGTAACACGAGGTACAACAAAGCTAGTGTTATATAGTAAAGCCTTTATATGTACTCTCCACCTACACGTTAGTTTACATTGACACTGTCATGACTGTACACAACATGTAATTCATTTTAAATTTAGTCTTTGTAGATTTAAGCTTCCTTTTCTTGTATTCCGTCCATGTAAGCGTCCTTTAGTTAAGCATGTATACCCATGTTCTTTGAATTTCTAACAATGTGCAAGAGTTGTCACTAGTATTACAAGCTTGGCTAACTGAACAAGTGAAGTCTGAGCTTTGTGCTTTGCTCTTATGTAAAATCGAGTTACAGAAGAAGATAGCACTCGTGCATAATGATGATGAACTCTAGAATTCTTCCTGCCCTTTCTTTGTAGCAGTCAACTGTATAGAAGCGTGGTCTGTTCAGGTAAGCATTTTCCATCTACTCAAGTAGCTCAAACTGGAAGCTGTACGGGTAAAAAAGCACTTTCAACAATCTCTCACTCTTTTAAACATTCTACTAGCCGTAGATAGTAAATGTGCTGTTGGCACCGAAATGTGTGTATTTTATTGTAGATTTTCTCGTTTATTTTAAGCGCAGTTGAGTGATTTGATAGAAGACTGCACAACATTTAAAGTAAATATGTTTGTTTCCCTACATCTGCTATAGATATGTATAGTGGCCAGTGGAAATAAGTCTGATAATAGGGAATTTTCAGGAAAGAATGAAGAGAAGTATGTAACTACTCTATCAGCGATATGTGACGAGTTGAGTATTCTTAATAAACTCACATCACATTATATGGCACAGCCGAACGGAGTCAATGTCTGTTTAGGAATAAGCCCCATAAGAATCACATCAATCTCTGTCAGACATCCCGTTTTCAACTCATCAAGACAAGCTGCCGCTGTTTCCTACTGTTGCGGCAAGGCAAAACAAGGCAAGGCACGCTGTTCTCATTGTCAGACAAATCCACGCCAAACCAACTCAAGTCAGCTCTGGACTCGTCAAACGATGCACAGAAAGGAATTAACACAAATGTGCGTTTGCAGCACCAGTGGTATTTCTATATTACAATCTCTTACTTATCTATTGTTAGAAATGGACGAAACGTTTCCACTACACAGACACGCAGTTCCCCTTTCCAAATTAGTTGTATGTACAAGACTATGAGAAGCAAACATCTAACATGAATTTCTCTAGTATTTGTAGGCGTACTTGTTTATTTATATAATCAGTGTGCCCTGTACTCAACAAAATATTTCTATTATTTCTCCGTCATTCGACGACGTAAATTAGGTTACAGAAAACATCTTTTGTTCACATTCTGATAATGACGGTAAAAGTATTCGTGTCACAACTGTAATTGTAAATAAAATCTGTCGGTAAATCTTTATTAAGAGAAAAGAAATTACATCAATGGTGGTTCTTTACTGTACCTTCTATGAGTATATACATACCTTTCATACAAGTTGCAATTAGCTTTTATGAAATCCCATGGCTGCATCAAATCACTTCAGAAGCGATTAGCCGTAAAATACTAAATAGCCGATTCTCTCGAGAGTGCAACAATCGATTGATTCGATTCCCCTGGCTTTGCTTATTAGTGGTACACGTCTGTGTGTCATGTCAGAGACGAGTTGAGCCTCCGCTCTCATCTAACAAATGATGAAGGAGGTGAACAAGCAAAAGAGATGATCATTGATCAATTGAAAATTCCGTGCCGTGCCAAAGTCACAGAGCTTTGAGCAATGCACATCATCAACAACGAGCAAGACAAACCAAGTGAAGCCACTCGCTGTATGGGCAAGTCAGGAAAAGAAATTATAATCTGTGAAGGGAAAAAAATTAGATGATTCCAATTGAATTGGATGAAAGGAAAATGAAAGATGGGAGTTTGTGATAAAATCAGTTACCCACTAGTTGCCTACCTACGTACACACACACATAAACTCCGCCATACTAAATACCTATATACTAAATTATAAAACACAATGCCAAGGACCATCCAGGGCCTATCATCATTACCTTGTGCTATGCTACCTCTGTGTGTGAGTTAAGTAATTGGGGAAGGTCTGTCTGCATCATCGTACATTTGGATAGCATACGTATTAGTGTAGTAAATGAGAAGTTTCCTTTCTTAAAATTTTGAATGATGTGATGGCTGTGTGAGCTCATCACATCTTGTCTCATCTTCATACAGACTGTTCTACTGCCACCATAGCAGTTTATTTAATGCATATTATACACCTGAGAGAATGTATGTATTTCATGTGTAGTACATGCAATAACGTAAGCAAATGGGAAATATAAAGGGAGCTGAGCTGCTAGTAAAACATTCTACAGCTCTCAGTATATGAAGATAATGTGGATGGCTGGGCTGTTTAGATAAGTTGACTATGTTGTGTATAATTGGTAAGCATTGTTCGTAACAGCGTGGTGACTTGCTCTTATGTCTTTTGAGACTGAGGTCTCTAGAGGCAAGGCATTTGCTCTCATACTGTGAAACAATTAGGGTCGTGATTTACATATGGAGAAGAGCTCTTTTGTGACTCGATGGGAGGGCTGAGACTTTTCGTAATTCTCCGTCTAATCGCTTTACTACATTACATTACCTTTAGATTACCTCTCTTGTTCCTATATAATGCTTGGCTACATATATTATTTGGTGAGTAGGTATTTCCCTATCTGTTTTGTAAATTGCATTTGCTCCTATTTTATTGTTGTAAACTAAACCATATATACAAGGGTTTTAATACTAGATGTATATATGTACCTCTAGTGGCCTAACTGTAATAATGACCACACTAAATAAGAAGCGGGCAGGTAGTTCCATTTTCTTGTTACGTAAAGGAGAACTACTAGTAACTTTTATCTCTTAAGATTAAGAGTAGGTTATAATGTGTGTACTACTCACTTATCAAGTGGTAGGTTAGAAGATTTTTTGAAAATTAATACGGTCCTTGATTGTACCAATAATCCCCTGTAGAATATTGCGTGGTGAAAAGTACAGTTTGTCGCTTTAAGGCTTCAGCTTGAAATACCTGTGAGATTTTAACAATAACCAAGAAGAAATGAACAGAGAATTTGTATATCCGCTCTTTATGGATGCATCTATGTACAAGAGATTATTTTTTCATCTTTGGAACAATGGGCACGCGTTGATAATTGCGTTGACAATTATTGTCCCATTGTTGTCAAATGAAGGTGATTGTGACATTTCAAAACAATGATAACAAAATATCTATAATATTTCTTTTTGTTATAATATTTTGTATTTAAAATATTTATGTACATCGTTACATTTAATATTTGACAGAACATACCTACTACATAAGTAATACAATTTTGAAAGCTATTCATGTTTTTATACTAATGATGGCCGCCACATTCATCTCGCCTTTAATGCCCGTATCTCCTGAATTCGTTCCCCTGCATATCATCCAACGCGTTGCCTTACAAAGTTCCCACACATCTGCAGACCGACTTGTCTCTTGTGTTAACAAATTACTCTCTCACTTCCAACAGTAAAGACATTAGCCCGAGTAGCTGTTTATATGCATAAGTTTGTCTGTACATGAAAATTCAACAAAACTCACAAACTACGAAACAATGAGTCATTACAGTAATACTATTTTAATTACATGGTTAGATAAATATTTGATGTTTCCTGAAAGAAAATAATTTACCCATTCCCTAGAAAAGTTACTAAGTAACATTAATTCGAAACTATATTTGAAATAGAAGATAGTCCTTAAGCCTCTTTCATGTTGTGGAATATCTCGTGAAATCGTGAAAAATACAGTAACTCGTGAACTACGACTGTGGTGGACTTCTTCATTGTCTAAATGCTGTACGTCCCGAACAAATGCAAAAATACCTGTGGGTACTTAATATATAAAGAAATAGAGAGATACTGTAAACACAAAGGATAATGGTTACAAGGGTTAGCATCATGTCTCCCTGTGGTCGAATTACATCACTCAATTTAACCATGGCGTTATTAACGGCGCTCTCCATTATATACTACGTCTACAAAGGAACGAAACGGAGATTCTAATGGTCTCCCTTCCATTAATAATGAAAATTCCGTTGTAAGCCATGCTACCAAAACAGAGTTCGTGTTGAAAGAATAGCCCTTCACTGTGTCTCACAAGAGAAACATTTTACGTGTGTGCTTCACATAAAGGAGAAGAGTGCAACAGAATGTATTACACAATCAACAATTAGTTCCGCAGACCAGTAAGGTAGACAAACAGAGGGAAATACTTACCAGACTTAATTTCTTAAAGTCTGCAGTCTTGAAGACAGTACACTGTTATCCTTTATCTGTATACATTTTGAAGTCAAACTAAAATGCGGCCCCAACTCCATTGATAAATTAGATAAACTCATATTAATGGACATGCTATGAGATTCTATGGTTGTCGAAAAGTTTCTCATCGAGTAACTTAAATGACAAATTAGCATTCGTTTCGATAGATTAGTACTAGCTGCTAGTTTGCCAAATGAAACAACAGTTGAGATTGAAATGCGATTATAATTGCCGTAATTTGTTATTGAAAGTAGTTTTCAATTTTGTCCAAATTAAAATCAAGTTCAGCCAACTAATAGCAATATAATCATCAATGGAATTACGTGACAAGTCAACACCCTTCATTCCCTACACAAACTACTATACGGTGAGCGAGCCTCTATAAAGTTATACTACAACACAAAAGGTGGTCGTTAGAGTTTGAAAATTGTGTTTTGTGCAAACAAACATGTTTTTATATGAAAGTTCCGAAGACAACAAAGATGTCTTGGTGCAATTCTGCTTAAACGAAACATTATCATCCAGAAGCAGCAGCTTTATAAGGCTATAACGTATACTTGGCTACGTGTGCTTCTTCCATTATTCTTGCTTACATCCATAAAATGAAACAGTGGACGGATAAATAAGAATTAAATTTGTTTCTGTTAGTTTTTAAGGCACGTAGGTAGTGGTAAGAGTCCTAATAGAGAAACAGTAAGCAAACAACGTGTAATAGAGACAGACACCGAGAGGAAAAGAAAGACAAGACACATGACCAAAAAACTGCTGAAAAATTAACGAAGAGCTTGGGTGGTCAGACGGGAACTGAACTTGTGTACTCTTCTGAAGTTGAACTGACTGACTGACTTAGAGAGACACTAGAAAGTCGACTTACAGTGTCTACAGAGCATATAGGGGAGGAAATGATACAGATTGATGCGAATGGAAGCCATAGAGATCATATAAAGTGGAATTCTGTGCTACTGCATACAAGTCATTGAGATAACTACCGTGCCATGTATTTACCAAGAATCCAGCAAAGCAGCATTGCAAACGCTCTCATAAGACTCCTACTAGAAGATTAGAGGAACCACACACCAACATATCACGTAAGCAGAGCAAACATCATCATCCAGCCAATTCAAACTTCTCCTAAGTATACATACTACAAATACTCAGAAGTTAAGGATTAACCAAAACCAATGCAACCCAGATTGGACAATTACAAACTCTCCTTTCTCGCAAGAATACATACAAGTATATAATACACTGTATGGTATATAACGACACAATGAACAGTGGCTATACTATAGGTCTGTATAAAAGGTTGTGGTGATGAGCTTACACTTACGATATAAAATAAACTGCCGAATTTTTTTGCTCCTCTGATGGGGTGAAATGAACAAAGTCATCAATCTTGACTTGAGACGAACAAGAGCAGTGTTCATCATGAATGTGCTTGTTCGCTCTCGGTCTTTTTCCACAAGGTTTTTACTGCTTTTGATGCTAATGTTGTGACTGCAAAGTTATACCAGCATAAACGTGCGCACGGCTATACGAATAACAATATAAATTAAGGAAAGGTAATGTCTCTCTCTCCCTCGCAGTGTCTTTATCTCTCCTAATCGAAGAAAGAGCATGGAAATCAAAGGAAAATGTATAATATAGTCGTAAGCACAGGCACAGCCAACTTTCAAATTACTATGCTATTACAACTGCAGCATTTTATAGCTTGTAGTGTAGTGCAGTTGCATGTGGGTAGTGGCAACTTAAAAGTAGTGTGAGTGTGTGCATTAGGTGAGCCAGATCGAGTGAGAGAAAGAGTTGAAGTTGGTAGAAGAGTGAGAGAGAGAGCGTGGACTGGAAAAAGAGAGATAGACAGATAAACTTAAAGTGAAACAGAAATGGGCTTGAAAGACAGATTGCCGTCTGCCGCCTCGTTAATTGTTTACATTTAATTGGCGAGCATGAAATGAACTTTGCTTTGCTAAGCTTAATAAGATATATGACCGTTGATTTGTACTCTTCCGCTGCTCTCTCCGCTTCCTACTTATAAGGCAATCACTGACTACTATTCACTTGTGCTTTACTTACCGACTGCACTGGCTGGTTCACCAAAACCTCGAAAGTATACAACACTTACTACGTTTGGCAGACAGCACACTAAATGCTAGAAATTCCCTATAAGTGCTAATGTTGTTTGTGGGGCTTGGAAACTACCGGTTCGAATTAGCCTAGGTAAACAGAAGGAGACCAGCAAAGGAAAGTCAAATAGACCTATAAAAGTAATGCCACTGTGTATTAGTAATACTGTCGGGCTTTTCTATGATAACTAATTGCAAGGCTAAATGTAAGAGAAAATCATTCATATACCGAGAGGAAGGAAATGAAGAGGAACTTAATGGCACACATCAAGGGGGAGACGACATCAGACAAAATCATACTTCTAGGCCGTTTCATTCCGATTCAGAGGCAGATAAATATCTTTGAACAGTTCGCATTAACACAGTGTACACTTTTTGCTTTCAGTATACGATTGTCTTTATGACTTTTGCAAAACATAATTAAATCGAAAGAAAATCCATTTTTAACTTGCATGCCTTTATTTTATTTTATTAATCTAGTAAGCAAGAATATTATAACGAATGGTAGGTCTAGTGAGCTTTAGTCTTGATAAAGCTGTTCTGTAGACGTTGTATGATTCGTAATTTCTTAAAGCGTGAGTACGGGGTTGATGGTTAATGCTGTTAAGAAATCAGCTTAATTGTAATGAAATAGCTAATGGCCAAAATAATGTACTCCAGACTCATTTCACTCGTTGAAATAAGTTATTATAAGAAACTAATATTATTAGTAAAGATTAATGGGACGATATAATATTTGTCCACAGGAAGGGAACATACTGCTTAAGTACTATACAGAAGGCGCTCGCAGTGTGAGAAGGGAATGCAGTACAGGTCAGTCAGACAGTGTGAGTGCCAACGTGTTATGTTATGCAAATGCATATGTAATATAATGTACTTCAGTATACCATTTAATGTAATCGGATAAGTGAGCTAGACGAAATTATGTAGATTTCTACGACTGTAAACGGAAACAAAATGTGCTGTTGGCTGGTGAGAGCAGAAAATGCTGGAAGTAAGTGTGACACTTACTTATTTACTAGAGCTACTTACTTGCAATTTATCCCAATACTATAGCGTTGACTGTTGAGTGGTGGTGGTGTTCCTTTGATATGAGACGAGGGTGCGATTAAAATGTGCGTACTACAAGATAAGGAATAGGCAATAACTGTAAAAGTGTAATAGCAGGCAATATACGCTGCATAAATAACAAAGCGTAGTACGCACGATGCGAATCAATGGGTGGAGATAATTATTAGTGTAATCTTTCATTTGGAATGAGAATTTTGCCTTCGTGGATGCATGGTATGCATGAAATGGTTTTATGGTCCTTGCTGCACTCCTTCGTGAAGTGCACTGCGAGCGCATTTCTACACAAGATATTGAGCACAAGAAACATTTTGAACGTGAATTGTGTAGCAACGAATTTATTTTGACATAATCCGGAAGGTGACTAATCCTTCGTATCAGAAATAAGAGGGGTGTCGGGTAATTAGTGGAATTAATATTATCCAGAGCAAAAACCATATAGGTAAATATATTTAGAATTTATTTATATTTATTTAGAGTTATTTACAAATGCAAATAAATACAATATTTCAAATGTGCGATGTGCAGAAATAATTCTGCAATATTTAATTTAAAATCCATAACTAAAGCATAGCTAAAGAAAATCTGTTTGTTCTTATTCTTGGGTTAACTTCGCGTTTAAGTTGTAAGTCATATTACTTTTATGAAATTGTATTCGATACAGCATATATATTTCACCCTATTGCATAACTTGTAAGATACGCTGCTCTTCTCCTCCGCCAACCTTTAGGCAGCAAACAGTGATTCCCATTTCTCTTCACTACATCTGTTTTAATTACAGCATCATTTGCAACACAAACCAGCTGTTCCCCCCAGGAATTAATTTCGAGCTTAGATCATAATACTTGCACAAAACAAACTGTTACGATAGTCGCCAATCCCCACAACCATACCTACTAAACATGAACCCTATATAAAAGTATTTTCAGTTTTCCACAATAGCTGCAAAAACCAACTCCTTACCTCAGTTACTCTACGTCAATAAATAATAATCGTAATTAAATTATCTTTGGATTTAATTATTCGGGTGATTTTGATCAAAGAGTTTTGTTTTTTCATAGAATTGAATTGTGCGAATTAACATAATAACTAATAATTTGAATATTCTATTACAAATCTATTTGTCTGTTCAATTGCAAGGAATCAAAGTGGGTTATCCTTTTCTACACAAAAACCGTGAACACGATGTAAATGTCTTGTATCCATTAATTTTCTTTTTTTCAATTAGCAGCACTGACATGCTTTTCAATGTTAAAGTCAGTTAGGAGCCGTTGTAGAACGGTACGTAGATTTTAATGAAAATATAAAGTACATACACGTGGAAATTTCTGCCACCCTTGTTTGCACAACGCTTTCTTCTCTGTTCATCAGATTTTTCATGCATCCCCTCCTGCAGAATTTCCATTGTATTGTAATAACGGTTTGGCACAGCGTTCATAATACACACGCAACTACTTAGTACTTATAAACTAGTCTTTGCTTGCATTCTGCTCGTATGCCTATAGAAATCTACAAAGACAGCTACAAGATATATGTTTTTATGTGCTTTGTGTCCACTGTGTGACACATGACAGCGAGTGAGTGTGAGTATTAGGTAAACATTATATAACTACTTTTGAAGAGCCGACAATGAGTCATTGCAGAATGTGATTGAGTTGTTGCACCAACTTGTCGCCTACCACGAGTCAATACACCCGCCGCTGAATAATACACTTGAGTCATTCCCATTCGTCCTTTTACAATTCATCAGATTGATTGACATCAAGGGAAGGAAGCCAAAATGGAATATCTTGTTACTGTCAAATGTTGCATAAATCGACTTGTCCCGCAGCGCTTTGCTTAAATATTCTCCCTGCATACTTAAACAGTAGAGCCCAAGCATACATTTTTACCTACACTTTTTTCCATTGCTTTCTTACACTATAATGTACATACACTATAGATTAAGACGGAAAAAAGTAAGCACTATCGATAAATTGCATCAATATGCACCACATGCTAAATAATGTAGAATGGTTAATGTACTTTCGAACTTTCTATGCATCAACCAATCGTGTACTATTTATTTGTTTTTGTAGAGAGACATGACATCTAAACAGTATTGCCACTCACACAAGATATATTGATTTATAAAGATGTAATAATATTCCGTGTGTCGCACTTTGTAAGTCTCAGTATTACACACGAATCTCACTGCTAAAACAACGAAAACTACTGATAAATACTGTTTGATACCTGCAAACCACAACTTGTAAAAAAAATCATAAGAATTATTTGTTGCATACATTACTAGGTAAATGTCTCGATTAGTTTGAACTTGGGAAATTGATTAAGTTTAAATCTTGATTTCCTCATTTCGACTCTAGCTTCGCAGTATCAATTGAAACTGTTGCACTAATTTTGCAAGCCTGAATGGAAGATTTTCCATGTCAGTGATGCGTCCGTTCCATTTAATGAGACTTTAAAAAATCAACTTGTGTAATATCAGGCGATTTATAAATCCTTCAGTTGTTATACTCGGAATGTATGTGCTAGCCCAAGTATTTTGTGCATGACACTATGTCATTTGCTTGCGGCTGTACCTTTTTTTGCTATTTGATATATTTGCTTTGCGTTAATTTACTGTGTCCGTAACCATTACGCTAAGCTTAGTAGAAGAGGCTAAAACGCATTGCATTCATCTATGTGTATACCTAAGTAGCAACGTATGTGTACACTGCGAAAAACAAACATTCCTTACAAATATTTGCGTTTGCCAAAAATTTTTGCTGTTTATTGCTTTCTCACTGCCGACTGCCATACGCTACGTAGTAACTCTACTAGCCATTTGAATAGCTCTAAATGTTTCTTCACAGAATGACTAGTCAAGTCAAGCAAAGATTTATCGAGAGTTAGAGAAGTATCTCTGCAAACGTTTTTTTTACTGCAAGTCAAGAGTCTCAGTCAATATTGATACATTCCCTTGGTAAATATCTTCTTAGAGGTAAGTAGACTACGTACCTGCATACTGCATATATAAAAAGGTATGCAATATCCTACTATCCACGTATTTTCCCTACAGTCCAATAAGAAGCACCTACTTATACCACTATTCACCCACTTAACGAAAATGTGCAGAACTCCACTAAACACTTCGCATTAAATACATTACCAACATTCCGTTGAGCGTGGGGATAGAAGGGAGAGAATTCCACACTGTCGTCACATTGGTGTCTACACGTATTTATTTGTTATATTGTTATATAGCCTATACAATTCATACAATGCTAGTATTACATTGTCCTTTTGCGATGTTATGTTACAGATTTGCACAACAATCGTGCGAACGTACTTACCTATAACGAGAACTGGATGAAAGGATATCTCTCTCCTCCTTACAAAATAGCAGTCATCATCATCATTACAAAGATTGCCTTTGTACATTTCACAACAACATCAAATAGAGCATTATTTATACACAACCATGCACTCTCCTCTATTACATAATCTGCTATTTCCAACATTCATTCCCATTTGCCCTTCACATTGAGTACGATTGGAGATGCTAATGTTTTGTATATGTTCCTAGCATCAGGTTAGCAGGTTACCAGTGAAATGTTACATTTTCAGCCAATGATTTGTTATACATTTGTAGGGGATTGGAAATCTCTTGAAAGCACAACCAGGTCAGCGGTCTTCATATGTATTAAATGCAAAAGATACTTTTGGTGTTGTCCAAAGGAATTCTGCTCTCTAAGACTATTCAAAATTCTCTTGACACACTTTGCACAAAATTCTATATGGAACTAGGTTCTAAATTTCCGAATAGTAGCCGAACAGACATGCGTAAGTATTATATTCTGCAGCTCTCTCAGATCTGATGTATGCAATTCTTGTGCGTAGATGTTGTAAAACGACAATCAGTGTGCTTAGCAATATCTTTATTAGTTTCTCTATGTGAAACGTTTGGAGTTGTAGAAGGTATATAAATATGAAGTAGGAACCTAAGTCTACGGAGGTCATGCCTATGAACCAAACGGTGAAGCATTCTTAACCCATTAGAAGTAATATCTTGAAAATTAAATCGGCTTGGAAACTACTGGCTACACATACTTTTCACATATAGAGTGGGGCGCACGCAGCAGGCAGACGGTCTTACTATACTGACACATTTGGGAAATATGGTACTTTGAGCTTTTCAGTAGCTCCCCACCAACAACATGGTAATAATAATGCAAGAAATGAGATGAGCCGAAATGAAATGAATGTACCATTGGGATTTCTATGAAAATCTACTGCAGGCTTTAACTTCACTTGACTTGACTTAGCAAGGATTATTATTGCTACAGTACCATATTATTACTTATAATACTTATGTGCAGCATATACATAATATTATGTGGTACTGGGATACTTTAGGCTTGCATTACGATGACGATACTACATAGTGCTATGTCGGTGTCTACTTTTAAGTACTTGGTTTATTTTGTATCTGCTTACGGTACATCAGACGGTACATAACTATTTACGGTGAATATAGTTTTATTTTCCATGTAATCCTCTATATAGTATATGTATATACATATAGAAGAATTACTATATCGACTATGTGTACTTGCACTTTCGCTCAATGCAAATCTCCTCTGTATTTTCCCCATGTATTATTTATTGGAAGAGATTTACTATTTACCGACTCTACTATTTCCTGTGACTCCAACCCTAGAAGAGGGCATTGCTGATGAGTTACAGATACTTGGGGGAAGAGTGCTCTGTAATATCTATAAATATAGTCTGCAAATACATACATATAGGTATACGTGTAAATAAGCACATACCTAGTACAAACAAGCACATTGCTCTTTGCTAGTGTTGTTATTACAAATATTTCACTGCACATTGGAAACAGTCCTTTTCGACTCATCGGAGCATGCTATATATATTATTGATGCTTCCTTTAATCTCTCTCTCTCTCATAGAGACAGTGGAAAAAGTGAATACTAGAAACTTATTGTAATGTGGGTGAATCCAAGACTGCTTTGGAGGTTGACTACATAAGTAGGCGTAATTTAACACTCTTTGCTAATGTACAAAGACGACAAAGAGCCATCTGACTTTTTTGAGTTCTCATATAATTCAGTTAGCTAACTACCTCAAACATCTGAAACATTTTTTCAATATTTTAAAGATGAATCTTTTACAATTTTGCGTCTTTTTAAATGTTCAGAGTCTACTTATTAAAGCGACACTAAAAAGTCGGAAAAATCACGCATCATACAGGGCCATTGGTAAACAAATGTTTTACTCCTAGTACGTTCACCTACATATACGTTATTTACAGTCACATCATTTCAAAAGTATATTCCACAACGAGAGTGTTCTTCTGATCTCTTTGTTCTCCTTCTGAGAAAAGACAATCCAATTGGAATCCAACAGAATGAAAATGAGATGAACATCAAATTGAGGACAACAGCACTCATCCTAGTCACAGTGAAAAGACAGTGTGCAGAGAAAAGCAATTCTATTTGCAATATAAAACAAAATGAAGAAATGGAGTAGTGGTGGTTCTGGTGGTGGCGGTTGTGGTGGTGGTGGTGGTGGTGGTGGTGGTAGAAGTAGAGAAGGAAACAAACTTTATTGCAGTTTATATTTAGACGGTCGTTGTTGACGATATGAACTAAATGGAAATATAGCAAAATCTGCTGCTGCTATACTTTGTGGATCTATTATAATATTTTCCTTCCTACAGAGAGGCTGGACCCGAATGCTGTGTTATTACCAGGAAAACTTCCATCAATGTATTATTCATCATTGCTCAAGTGTTGTGTCTGGTTCACTGTGATAGAATGAGTGTTGTGATGAGGACGACGCAGCAGTGAACAAAAGTAAGTACAATACACAGCGGTGCAGTAAACAAGACAAGAGAAGAAACAAACCAGCCAAAGTCACCAAACTACCAACAGAACTTTCACTCGCACACGCAACGTTACGATTATGATCATTATATCCGGTGTAATCTCTTGGTGATTTTCAGTTCGGTTGAACTGGCTCATCTTTACTCCGTGGCTCATTCATTTCCTTCTCTTAACTCCATAGTTCGAAGGCATTCGATTGCACAACCGGTCGATCTGTGGTCTGCTTTTATTTATATTTCCGCTTATTTCATCCTTCTGTCTCATACGTCACACAACCTCAAACACTGCTACACATTTATGCCAATCACAAGTAGCACTTATTAATTCTGCGTTTTTACGGGCCAAACACTTTGTTCCTTCCTCAACTGTCGTGGAAATGAATCATAGTGGTTCACAGACAGTAAGAGATGAATTCATATAGTGAGCTTACTATGCTCTACTTAATTAAAATCAGAAAAGTAAATATTTGTCATTGTCATATCATATCAGTACTACGTATAAAAAGTCTAATTGGAAAAAACGTTGAAAGAATTTACCTTACACGTTAGTTATGTAGTAGATTCAATTATTAATACTTCTACGTTTGGAATATGTATACGAATGAAAATCCAATTTGATTTAAATTTGTCAAGAATGACAAAAAGGTTTATATCTGATGCCCAAATCTGTGCATTTAAGCTTCTGAGAAACTTCTATTAAATATTTCTAAAAGATATTCCAACCATTTGAACTTTGAAGTGAAAAAACGTGTTGCTAATAAACCACGAAACAACTTGATTCTTTCGCACAACGTTTCTATGAAATTACTGTATTGTGTAATCAAGCGATAACTACTGTAGCACTACAGCTGGTATCTGGTCTGAACCGTTTGCAAAGGTAGAAACAGTATTACTGGCATTTTACTCTTCGTTCGCTCGGATCTACTTTGTATGTTTGCAGGGTCACAATTAGTTTATGTAAGTATCATAAATACAAAGCCTATAATTAAAAGTAACGATATGATTCTGATGACAATGTGATACCCTTTCTCTACTCTCTCAATACAACAGCCAACACGAACGATTCATACAGAAACTAAAATTCTATCCGTCTAGCTTACACTCCTAGTAATAGAGTATTGCTGAAAGTGCAGAACTGTGCGGTTATACTAGATAACTACAGATAAAACAAAGTGAATGACGAGTGTACAACTGTGTGCTACCTGGACATTAATATGGTGAGTGCACAAAATGCAAGTGAATGCAGGAGTCTACATCGTGTTACAGAGATGTATGAATAGTATTGCAGACATCGCGTATCACCGTGCATATCTGCACAGTTCACGTATCAGATATCAAATCGGTTCGGTCTATTGAGTTGTTTGTCGGTTTATCAACACATCACTTCTCCTGATAATTTCCCTACAAAATATACTTCACCCACCACCCTAACATAACTTACTAAGGTACAGTATATCTATAGCCTGTACAAAATCATTTCAACTGTGAATTGAATATCTGTAAATATCTACACTGCTGCGCTATAGTTTGGATTTTGGTTGTGAATTGAGTGTCAAGAACTGAACTCCAACAAGGCATAACCACCCGGGTGAAACAAATGGGAGAGCTGTGTGCCTCCAGTTAACGTCCTGGAGCGGATCACGGCAGCAGCAGCAGAGGAAACCGGCGCTTATTCATAATGATATGATGGACGCATACAAACAATGCTGTGTGCACCATAAGTATGTAATACAATATCTAGAATCTAGACGTGTACTTATTTAGAGCCGAACAGATACGAGCCAGTAGCAGCAGTAGCAGCGATACTGGACACGTGGACACTTATTGTCCTTGTCAGCCGTAGAAATGAATTGATATGCACTTCTACACCGACTTTGTTAGTTAGCATTCTAATGATTATAATTTCAATGGATACTTATCGCTCACTTGCTCTCCCACCCTATTACAGTGTACCATACAGTGCAGAGGTTTGCTACGTCATTGCTGATCGCCACTGCAAAGGATTTATGAAATGAGAACGAAGGGAAAGGGGAAAGAATTAAGTCATGTTGTGCTCGATGAAAGTGTGTTTGGTGTCCGGAGAATTGAGTGATAGACATTTTCGCAATGGCTGCGTGTAGCAGTTAACGTACACTTTAAGCACTCTACTAAAAGTGGTTATCGCACGACTCCTCCAGACCCACTATTATTTATTACGCAGTGACCTTAAAAAGTCAAAAATATAAATTTCAGAAAGTGAATTCAAACGAATGACATCATGGAGTTCGATTGTGTGCAGAAATTGTGCTAAGACTTTTGTAATTTAGAAGAAAGGGAAAAGAGGATTTCTTATGCACATGTGGTGTAGTGACTTGTAGGAGTGGAGCAGAATGTTGTGTACCTGCACATAGAAACTCATGTACAAGGAAAGTATGTAATAAAGTATTGCAATTTCCTCCATTAAATTACGTAGCAACGAGTACGAGACTAGTAATTAGCAGCTAATCCATAGTCCAATCCCCTGCACGATAAATCACACATGGAAAAACAGCCGTGAGTGTTTACATAGTAATTTAACTTAACATGACTATATTTACTTCCTAGTTTGTGACAAAGACATGTAACCTGCCTCGCAAACTAGCAAAGCAAAAAAGAGAAAATGAATGAAATAAATGGGCCTACACTGTCTGACGACCTTATAACCAGTGTTCCACCTTACTGCACATACTAGGTACTAGGTACTAGTAGAATGCAAAACTGGAGCCACATCGACTCAACTTGGCTTCTATTGAAGGGAGACGAGAAATAAACGAGAAAATGAGAAAGAGGGAATTTTGCGTCTTAATCTACGTCCAATCATCATCATTTTGACAATGCAATGGAACGAGCCACGCTAGAATCCCATTTATATCGCCAATTTCATGCAATGAGTGATTTATGCACGTGTGGAGCTAAAGCTGAAGCAGGTGATGACTGCTGTAAGTTTGTTCGTTAGGGAGCTGAAGCTGCTTCACCTTCCACGCTAACAAATAACACAACCGTGCACACATCAGTCAGCCTACGCTACGTACTACTCCCGCACATGTAAGTATATCTTATATGTACATACGTTACTTCCTTACTTCATTATACAGAAATAATCTGTATATTATGTGTACAAGTATAATACATGTATTGCAGAGAGTGAGGGAGTACATTTCTCATGACTAATGCCAGAACCAACTGCAGCAACATGGTAATACTCCCAACTCTCCACCAACAATAACAGAAATCAAAGCGGGGCAGAAAATAAACCTACACCAATCCATCACTTCAGTCTACTTTATCAGAGGCAGAGAGAGAGAGAGTACCCGGCATCTCACGAAATAGCAAAGTGAAGTCAAGACAGACCGACAGCCCTTGTCGTCCTATGTATGACATGCTATAGCATAAAATAATGCATGTACAAACTGTGCGTTCCGTTGGAGTTACCAGCAGAATGTTGTGTCGAGTGTTGTGCCGTGCTTACTATCGCTGCAGGGAAAGAACTTTATTTGTGTTGCTTTCCCCGGGTGCTCAAAATCACGTAGTGTGTGAGCACTGTAATGTTGTATGTGCATGTTTTCACATATTATTATAGCCACATACTCGACATCTTCATTTTTCTACTGTTGCTGTAACATAACAGCAGTGACAAGTCAGCCATAGAGGCTTGACTTACTTTTCTATTCTCACGGAGAATTGTCGGTATCAGGTTTCTCATTAGAATAAATAAAGTACCTGTCCTGTCGCGTCTTGTCTGTCGATTTTTGATATAGGTCGTTATATAACGCTTTACATGGCCGTCGTTAACTTATCGTTTGTGTATTAACTTGTGTCTGAGGGCCCACTTCTGTCAATTTTAAGTTGTATGTTAGCTTCAAGCTATAAATTCTCAGTCCTTCGTGTCATATAAACTATACTATCTGAGTTCTACTTAGGAATTCAAAACTATTTAATGATAATTATAAAATAACATTTTTACAAAGTGTACATATTTTCCGTATGATTACTGATATACGTAAATAAGTACTATAATTATTTTGTATGCGACCTTGTTGGCAACATCCTCACACATTTTATGGTTGTTGATTTTGATGATGAACTAATATGCCAGAGATTTTCAATTAGTTTTTACAATTAAATTTATATATGATATTTTGAAAGGTCGAAAGTAGGTATGCAGTAATGCAGTTTGTTATGGTCTGCTTTGCGTTTTGATGTTAGACGGTGTACACATAAGCATATTGATGACCAAGGGAACAATTAAGAAGTCAGGATTTTTCACTTCATAAAGTACCTCCATCGTCGATTTCCACGATTATTTCTCAATATTAGGTTTGGATTTACCGGTGGATTTTCAGTGTATCAAAATTCTAAACAATTATTTGAACAATTTTATTAAAGATGCCAAATTGAATACAATTTTTCCAAAGTACAGCTCGTATTTTATACCGTTACTGTCGTATCTGCAATATTTGTATCGTTGGAAGGTTATTTCCCACTTATTCCTGCAATAAAGCAGAGTAATGCGAATGTATTGTCTATTTGAAATTGATATTCTCATTTGAAATGGGATATTGCTGTTTGTCGTAACGAAGCAATTCAAAAGGGACAGAGAGATTTCGATAATGTTTTGTAGTACTTGTTTAACATTTGAAGATATAAATAGACTGTGACAGTAGGTTTCTTTGTACTCCACTATCCTTTGTATACCGAAATCAAATCAAATAAATGGATAAATGAGAATAGCTCTGTGAAATTATCTATTGCATTGTGTAGCTAGCTATATTTTCAATCATCTAGCAGTCTACAGTCGACATCCGCATTGTAATACTCTGGTCATACATATAATATGGATAGTGGGTGAGGGTGGCGGAAACTTCCAACAATACATAAGTGAATAAGAATCGGTAACTAGATACCTTGGAACTTTCACTGTGTATTAACAATAAGTGTAGGAGTGAGTAGTGTTGTATTGTCGCACGGGGAAGAGTCCATATCATAAAACTCTGCTGCCTTTCTCCCTACACCGTACATACAAATATAGTAAATAGTTTTCAGATACAATAGAAAATTGTAATCTACTGGTAAGTGAATCTGAAATAAGTAGGAGAGGAGGCGAGGTTGTTGTGTGCCATAAAACCGTGTTCTAGATCCATTTCATATATCGAGTAGCTAAAGTGACCGTGGATTACTACCTAAGAGTACAAATAGAAATAAAAGTATCAAGGCCACCCTCGCAGTAAAGTTGACAGTAGACTGTAATCAATAGTTAATTCGATCTTATCCCATTATTTTTCCTATATTTAAATACCCTATATGTATGTATATTATATATACAGACTAACTATATAGACTACTCACTACTGTGTATAAATGCTGAAGAGACTGACAATAAGAATTATCCAGTTTTTGGTTGATTAGAGTAATTATACATGTTGTGTACTTATGTGGGGTGCTAATAATTGTAGGGTGCTGTAGATAGATGCGTATGCGTAATGGATACATGAATAAGAATATAGGTTCCTTTAGTATTTATTCGGGCGCACATCTACAAGATTGTATTAGTATAATCTTGCACTATGTACTGTACATTTTATCCGAGAGTCCGTAAGGGACTCTCGGAAGCTGGAAACGTGCGAAAGGAATCTTGTATGTACTGTGTATAAGGATGTAATTGTAATAGGATATAATTGTAAGTTTATATAAGTTGACATAGAAATGGCAGGTCAGCAGAGCTCTGCTTGTCATGACATTGACAGGCACATGACAAGAACATGATACGGTAAATGGAAACACACAAAGAAATAGTAGACAGTTATGGGGTTTGGATCTAAACGGGAACTATTTCAGTAATAATTGCTGGGAATTCGAGTTTCCAGAAGGGGATCCAATGTTTGCTACAACAGAAATTAATACACATCATGTGTGTCGGTCGTGTTTGTGACGGTTAGTGTGGGGGTGTATACATGACACTTACTCGTCGTACTTTACATCACTGTGCATCATCATATGTATTTACTACCAAAAATATTTACAAACGAGAACACGTTTTAATAGTAATTCTATGAATCTAATTAATTATGACTACCTTTCAGGACCAGTATTGTAAATGTAAAAAATTCTAAAATTGTGATAATGTGAAACACAGATTCGCTTCAAGTAACAACTTCAGTTTACTTTAGCCGTCTTGAATTAATGCTGCTGATACAATTTAAGTACAGTGAGGGAAAGTATGAAGCGGTTGTGTGTGAAATGTCGTGACCTCTTAGAACGGTATAAATCCGAGACTATCTGCAAAAGTACAGCACTTGATACTCGTAGTATGTGTATAGGTAAAAGTAAACTACCAAGTATATAAGATACATAGGTTCCAAAGTAAAGCAATGGAATAGTGAACGTTAGCTTTCTACCTACTTACACTTTACTCGTTGGATTGGATTTACTGGGAACTAGAGAAGTGGAAATGCGTATAAAGCACACAGAGAGACGGGGAGAGCGAGAGAGCTACTAAATTGATATACTGCTAGTAGATTCAGGAGAGGAGAGCGCGTTAGAGTCGAGTGAACTAAAATGCTTTCTCTCATCCTCCGCTTGCCAATATGCTCTCTCTTCTCTTTAGGGATTGCATTGAATGATAGAGACAGTATGGGATTTGTTGGGTTCAATCGCTCGACTTGAGAGCTAATGGCGTATTTTAAGGAAGAATGGCAGTTTGTTAATGCTTAAATCAATAGGACTCCTTTCAAGAGACTGGCATTCCATCCCTGCCCAACCTATCTGTCTGTCTTGTCTCGTCTGCGTTTCTCTGTCTTTTTAAACGTGAGCCAGTCATCTGTAAACGGCACACATTCATACCTTGTTGTCGGCAGTAACAAACGTTACATGCTATATACTAGTTACCCACTTACTTTCTACTTGATGTTACAGAAGACATTTCCGTTTTTTTTCTAAAATTCCCCCCTCATCTCATGCGGAGAAGTAATTTAGTCGTATTTCCTTTTGGTAAATACTTAATTGTATATCTGTTTGGACAATTAATTATAAAAATTGTTCAGTTCAATCATCGGTTTTATTTCCACTTTGCAACTTCACGAAATATTCCTATGCATTTTTCATTGAAGTTCCCAACAAAGTTCCACACACACACGGAACAGACTTCCGACTGCGCCGAATACACTTGGGGGCTGTGGAGAGTAAATAAAAGTCATAATCAGGTGTGCCATCCAATACGAATCGCAGCAACATTGATAAATTTTATTTGTAATGCATTGTAATCAAAAGTTATCGATAGGGAATATTAAAAAGAAAATTACAAGTGCATTACATCACCCCCTGGCGCGCCCTCACAAACTTGATGACAAGGATTAATGCTTTCCCTCTAAGAAAAGAATGTTCAAGCCCCACAGTCTGTGCAGTAACACAGACATACACCGGGCTCTACGATAGTGCGGATAGATTACGAAACAAGAAGAGAAGAATTACAATTCTATAGCCAAGTCAAGGCTGCCAATAGACAGCTACGTACTTATGCTATGTAGATAGATGCCTTGCAAGAATACAGGCGAGATGCGTGTATAGGGCCAGCGAAGAGCGGAATTGAAATAAATGGAAGACTACTACTAAAGTCCAAAAAGCTAACCTGCTCTACAGTGTGATGTGTATATACAAATGTGTGTGTATGTTCAAGCGAGAACTTTAACGTTAAAGTAAATAGATGATGAGAGAGAGAGAGAGAGGAAAAGGGAAAAAAGTGATTGATGGATATTGTGAATTGGCAGGCTTGTTGTAACGTAACTATTTACATCACATAACACATATCTGTTTAAGCTGTTACTAAAAGCTTTACAATTTATCCGTATCAATATCTGTAGACAAGTGAAGCCCACTGCATTGCCTTTCCTCTGTAATGTGGGGATGGATGGGATACACTGGCTTTACAGTCAACCAAACCGATCGGGGAGGAATGAGTGAATGACAGGCCGACTCAAGTCACCTTACAGTCAAGTCAAGTCAGTGCACTAGTCAAATGATGCATTTTGGGGTAAAGATGCTGCGTTTTCCTATGCATCACAGGGGAACACTGCTTTGTGCTCCTTTTCTAACATCATAATATGACCATTCTCCGCTGTCTGTCATTTGTAACTGCGAGGAAGGGTGTACAACACACAGATTTGCCTAGAAATGTACTTATGCATTATATTTGTATTGCTACCAAATGTACCATATATTTTGCTAGTATATTCACAATGAATTTTTAAATTGTAGCACCGACTGCTACAATTCACTCTTTGGAATACACGAAGCACACTAATTTGTCATTGTGTAATTATTTCTTTAGATTCACCACATTCCTGATAAAACCACTCTATTGAATTGGGCACTCGTCTCTTAAGCTTCGATTATCTACATTTGCGTCTTTAATCCATAAGAGCTGGCCTATACGACAAGTAGAATCTTGTTTGTATGCAGAGAGCTGCAGAGTCTATCCCTTTCTCTTTCCTCTGTTGATAATCTCTCCAAAAACATATTCTTCAATTTATGCTGATCTCATCAGATGCAAAGGAGTCGTCTATGTGAATACATACTATGCGAAGGTTCAAGAGCCGCTACACACAATGTGTACCAACCATGTACTAATAAAGTAGAATACGGTGCACAGTGAAGTGAACTGTGTAGTGAGTGAGTGCGAAAGAAATTGTGTAAAGCTTTGTAAAGTGTCTTGAACCTTCTTTTCATTCATTCACTCACTCACTCCCTCATACACTTATTAGTTCTGTGTGCGAATCACATCACTCACATGGCATCACAAGCTCCAGAGTCAGAAAATCTAATCGCTCTGCTAAGCTCCTTCTGTTTCCTTTCCTCTGCTCTCGTTGACATGAAGTGTTGATTTTTGTGTTGAGTAGCGAATAATATAGTATGTATATACATATCTCTACATAATCCGCTTCCTTTATTGTACATTAATGCCTGTGTACTATTGCTACCATGCACATAACATAACCAGCATAAAAGTTTGCTTTGAAACGTACGATTAAACTCTGTTGGATTACTTAAACTCATTAGAACGCAAGTTACATGCACATTTCTTTTACTTTTCTCTTATTTCGTTCATTTCACTTCGCGCTACGTCAACTTGCACCACTCTCACTCTGCTACAACTACTGCTGCTACCATTGCAGCCTGGAATCAACCGAAATCCTCAGGGGAAGTTCGAAAGCTTAAGGCTCAAGTTCAGTTCAGAACGGAACAGTTGACGGACTTCCCCCTTCTTCTCTCTTTTACAAGGAACATTTACTCTTTTAGTTTCCATTTATTTACTGCATCAGAAAAAAGTTTTCCTCTTCTTCCTTGCACTCTGGTTTAATACTTAGACGGTTTCCTACTATTGAAGAATGGTTCACTGGTCTGTCTTGCTCGACGTGTCCTCGGGCGTACATTCAGTACCAGTTAGGACACTTCCACTACGCACTGGGTCCTAATATGCGTTTATACAGACTTTATGCTTAAAAGCTCTATACTTTTAAGTTGACGTGATTCGTTTCGTTTTTCCTTTGTCAGAGAATTGAAGCGGAGTGCTTTGACAAACGCATTTTAATTATTGAGCTGTCATGTATGTTAATTCAAAGGGGAGTTACTAGTATTTCTGCAGAGTTCTTTCTGCAGAAGTACGATATGTGTAGTATGTGTTACCACGACCGCGTACATTGTTGTGTGTCTCTTTGGACCATTTTTTGGGGAAGAGAGAGAGGGAAGGAAATAGTAGAGGGTGAGGATACGAGATGATTTCATGTGATGTAACCGCAAAAACGCATTTCACCAACGTCAATTCAAGTGCATCCATCTAATTTTATGAACTTGCGATCATCTTTTCGTACCTGTATATTTATAAATAAAAAATAATGAATTAAAGTATTTATTTTTATTATCGGCAGGGAAGCCACCATTCTTTTTCCTCTGTGAATTTATTAACTAAATTTGGGGGGGAAATGTCGATCTTAATGATTTTAAATATATTAAATCCATAGGTGTGCGTCTGTGTCTCCAGTAGAAAGATTAACTCTCCATGTGAAAGAATTAATGGTATTCACATTTACGTAACACTCGAAATTCGTAAAGTTCAGCTATTTATACAGTAATTTTTTTTAAATTATTCCACCAATGATTATATTGCAGCAGCGTGTCTATTACTTGCGTTGTCAATAGTTGTGTGCTCGATGTTGCAGTGAAGCGTATCCATTCCATAATTGTGTCAGTCCTGTCTATCTTACAGCTCATTGTCCGTTTATAGAAAGAGTGGGCTGTACATTACATAATATGTATACATACAAGCATTACATATTATGTGCAGACTGAAATGAATTAGAATGAAATAACAAAAGTATGTTTGTTTGCTTTCTTTCCATTGTCTGCATGTTTTGTATTCTTCTGGTATTCTTCAGTTAAATAGTTGTAGTAATGTATATGTTGTATATTTGTTTGTATAATTAATGAACTCCTACATACCAACGAATACGCACACTAACATGCATATACTTTTTAAATTTATTTCTACAGTGTTATTTATAGGTGCTGAATTGTTCAGGTATTTTTGCCTTTGAAGAGGTGTCATTCTTGTCTTTTGTCATTGTATCTGTAGATAGAAATTCGATTGGTTTGCTGTGATGGACGGTTTGTTGCTGTGAATGAACTAAAGAGTAAAAATTAACAGGTGCTTGACTTTCTTTGAGCACGTATTTCTTTACTAGGGACGCAATTCGAAATAGTTACAATTTTAACTCGTATGTGAATACTTACAATATACCAGCTTGTGGTCAACACAAATATTTCTAGATGCATTTTTCACACGCTCAAATCAAATTGTTCACCTAATCCTCTATTAAATACTTACAATTACTAGTCATTGGTTAGACTAAAAAATTGCAAGTATATATTATATGTATGTAAACTAGAAAAGCATGGATAATAATATTCACATTATCTTCCAAATATGGTCAATCAATGTACCTAAATAATAGAAGTATTATATACATTAAATTAACTTTAGAATGGAATTATTTCATGCAGTGATTATTTTCGTAATAAATATTATGCATAATGTGCACCACTACATCAGACGATATTCGATTTGTAAACGTTGGTTCTCTATTACATATAATTATAATTTACTTTACACAAAATACGTTAATCGCACGATCGATTAAATTTAATTCAGCACCCATTTGCTAAATCTTACACACAGTATTGTACAACATGTTAGCATAAATTCTGTGTACCGGATTGTTTTAATGCAAACTTGATGGTGTTACATTTAACCAAGCACTCTATTCATTAGCACGCACCTTGCTTACAAAGAAAGTTAAAATTATACTTTCAACCTTTACAAAGTACGGCAAAGCAAAAGACATTGCGAACAATTAAAAGTAACACGTCACATTTATTCACAACTCCTTATATGCCTTACTCCGGAGTTTGTAGATTTCGAGACAAGATTTTATTTCTACCAGCATTACTACATCTCCTGCAAAAACTGCGTACACGAACCCAGGGCACTACTACCGCTGTGAATTAACGAAGCCGAGATTACCAGACTTACTTACGGTGTATTATATAGTAGTGCGCGCAAGTAATTTCCTAAATTTATTTCAATAAGGTCTCCGAATAGTCTGCCTAGCCTGCCTTGATCCTGAGCACCGGCAAAGATTCCACTGCGCATACAAGGTACTTATTATTTAATGTTGGTAAGAAGAATTGTAGTAGGAGAAAAGGATCGTATGCTTTAGAGAGACGAAAGTTTGTTGCTCCGCTGTGCGTAATGCTACACGTACCTATATATGATAAGAGTTTACACATACATGTACGCAATCAGCTATACACACTCACTCAGCTCAGAAGCTAATGCTATAAAACATGTTAGGGTGACTGTGATAGGCTCCGGAGCAATGCTGCCTTCTCTATACAATATTCATAGATTATGGTAAGAGAAAGAAGAGAGCGGAGCACAAAACGACGTGGCCTTAAACAGAGTAGAGCGAGAGCGAGAGAGAGAGAGAGTGAGAGTGAGAGAGCAAGCGGAGAGAGGAGTCTAGAGCCAAAATAGGAGAAAATGAAATTTAAAACGAATAAAAGCTCCGATGCGAAACCAAGGAGTGTAAATTATGAGATGATCTGTTGGCCAAGTTAAACCAATTATGGTGGCAATGATGACTTTGATGAATGTCCCGGCTGCTGGAGTCCTCATCTGGGCGCTCCTATACTCTCGCCACTATAGGCACTTACAGACTTTCAATATTTACTCCGTCCACCTCAACTACTGCATTAGATCCGTGCACAGTGTTGCGGATAGGTCACATTATCATCGCTCTCAGGTTCCCAATCATAATAACTATCCCCTGGTACGACTCTGTGAACCATTCTAGGATACGACCGGATAATACTATGTACCATAAGACTCAGGCAGCGCACCAACCGACTAAACAACAAAGACACAGAGCGGAAGGGAATTTTGGAACAAATATATTGCATGATTGGATTATTATTGCATTACAGAAGACCTTCCTTGACTTCATTTGACTTGACTTTGACTCGTGGAATCTAGTTTGCTGTATACTGTGCACGATTTGATAGGCATCAGTAATGCAATCTCTTTTGGATCTATTTCCTACGTGGTTTATTGCATTACGAACTGTTACAGCTACACTCACGGCAAAAAGCGAATACAACCATCTGCTGTGTGCAATATTTATCTAAGAGGATAATATTTCAAGGCATGAATAGAAATTCTGTTTGTACACAAACAAATTGCTTTTTCATTCACTTTACAACGTACAAAAAGCTTGTAAAAGATTTTCAAGAGATTTCTACATTAAAATTTATAGGAAATTACATTTTTTCCCGAATTTTATCTAAGAGGAATAAAAAATTAAAGATACTTTCAAAGAAATGACCCTTTTGCATTGGAGATTGCTACTGATTCGTTTCCCTGTGTAGTAGTAGACCAGAGCTGGGCTTGCACTGCAACTGCCCCACCTTCAAGAAAGCACGAGATGCAATTAATGAGAAAAATCTCAGGTCATTCGCCAACAAAGTGGTGAACGTAAAGCCGAAATTTATAACATGATTGCATTCATTTATCTTCAACAAGTCAACTGACTGCAGTTTCCTTTCGTTTGTGCTGCTCCTGCTTTATTTACATATGTACTTCCCATGAAAGCACAAATACAAACAAGGTAAACGAACGAACAGGTAAAAGCTGTATATAGCAGCAGTGCTGGACGTACATACACACAGACTTCTATTTACTTACAGTAAACATGTGTACGACTGTTCCTTTGCTAATAAACAAACATCGTTCCAATCCAAAATACTTTCTTTATACGTTAGCAGCAGCGACAACTATTCAGGATATTTATGGATCTTCATTAATCTGATGTAAAGCTTTACGGATGCAAACTGCTCCCAGTCACGGAAGGCAGTGGCACAGGTAACTAACTATAATATTGTTCTGGTGAGAATAGCACCGGGAGAACGTATCCTACTTTACTGCCAGTATTTACTCAAGAGCACACACATAACGTTGTTCCAAGCAAATAAGTACATACATTCTCTATCGTCTTGTAATTTAGTGTAGTGCAAACTGCAAACCGGTGGCTGCCGGACACAATCTGGTAGCTGTTTGAATGACTGGGTTGTTTCTCTCTCTTTTCATGCTCACAACTTAGCCAAGACTAATAAAGGAAATCATTGCGGTCGTTTATTTACTGCACATGATTGTATAGTGATTTCAATTCGAAGGCTTCACAGTTTGTTCTGCCAGACTAAATCCACACATGCATTCATACATTTGTAGTAATTTGTAGAGCAGGGGTACTATTAGTAACTGCTACAAGATTTCGTCTCTCGTGGGCTAATCTCCATTTTTGTAACATAACAATCAGTTTCTGTGATGATAATGTAAGATTTATAAGGCAAATGGTTTTCGTGAAATTGTACTGTAAACTGAGATTTGTTCGGGGGCAAAGTGGACAATACTTATTGCTCTGGTTTAACTTTGAATGATTTTCAACATGAAAAAATACATATTCAACTTTTGGGTATGTTTTTGCGAAATCAGTCCATTAGTTGAGTTTGCGTGCTTTCCCTAGAAGTGAGAAGACCCCATGAGTGTGAGTGAAAACTTTGTCGGGTTAAACCTTATCCAAAAGAAGTATTTAGGGCTAATTAATGTGTGAGATAATTATCGGGGGTAAGCACGCATGCTTACATTTCTGAATTGCCCGATTGCAGATTGTATGTTGTAAAATCAGCTAGTTATTTTACCATATAACCAGGAATATGCGCATAAAATATTAATACGAGTATGGATGATGACTATGGATAAAATATACATTGCTTCAGTGATTGTTTGTATACTTAATCTCTTGTATATTTTTCGGCCGTCATTAGACAAAAAACCGGATGGAAAAGGAAGCCAAACGAAAAATAAGATTTACTAGATTTATTTGAATGTAAGTTTCCTGTTAATTGTTGTCATTATAATCTTATCTGAATTTAGGTTGATTATAATTGCTTGCAAAGAGCATATTTGATGGATAATGTTTCGAACGGAAATGAGATCGACGAATCACCATGCGTCCTTTTTCAGAATTTTCAAGGCCATAAAATCCTAATTAAGCGGCGATTAATAAAATATTAAAATTAAATTTCATTATTATAAATGACTATCATAGGTTTTAAATGGTCAGTCATAAACGAACATACATACATTATGGAAAATCCCAGGCCTGTGGACTTGTGGATGGCGAAGGGACTATTTAGAACATTGACCTCTTTTAATCTGTCTATTGACACCTGCTTAAAACCTAAGCAGACAGGAAGTGTGAAATATCTCCTGAACAATACATTCATTTCTTGGGACATCGTCTTGCAGCTTGTAAACACCTAACATCAGATAATAAAATTGGCTGGATATCCTCATCAAGTCTCCAATATATTTCCCCACCGCTATCACCGGGTATTGATGAGACCAATTTGTAAAAGGATACAAAAGAACCAAAATGATATGCCTTGAAGAGAATGAAAAAAGGTGAATGTTTTATTGGGGGTTTGCTGTGACACTATTTCACAGATTACTAGCCACCGATATGCATTTGTAGTTTTGAAGATGTACAAGTTCCTCAACAGTTGCTCAAGAGTCACATCCCAGCAGTAAAGTAGCAACTGAATACATATGGCAGCTTATGATAACGCTGCCAACAACAACAAGAAAAGCAGAAGGAAGCCGACAGAAGCATTTTATTAGTATTACTGGAATTGCCTATCTTTTACATACCTCTCAACAACTTATCGGAACAATGCATTAGTCACTAATAAAGTACAAACCGAATATAGATAACACATATGCATCGTGTAACTTACATGTATGTACTGTATAAAAGTACATGGATAATTTTTTCTAATACTTATTACAACCACCGAAGCCCAAACCTTGGAAATTGTCCTTACCCTTGTGAAGGCGTTCAAGAAACGATTGAATGAGTCATAAAATGTATTTAGCGATAAAGAAACACTTCTGTGAACTTTACGATCAGCTTCGGTGTACAAATAGTATATACTTATAATTTCAGATCCTTCATTGTACTTGCGTACTGACACATGATAATGGAGCCACTGTGTGCACGGAAGTAATCCAGTACAAGCGCACAAAGGAAACCTGAGGAATAAACTCTTCGTAAACGTATTAGGGAAATAAATGGCTTTATGTGACCCAGAATGCTTAAAAATATCTGGGAATATTATTACTCATTGCCTTATCGGCTAAAAGTTCGTTAGTTCGGTGGTTGGCCCTAATCGTAGTGCTTACAATATACTCTACAGTATATCTCATATATATATATCTTCGGCACACTTTTTAGTGGCTCTCAAGTGAAGTGCTCTCAACCCTAATCTCCGCTCTTAAGTTCAGATATGGAAACAAATTTTCGTTTCGACAAGTTTTTCAGCGTTTCAAGTGTCTGCAGTGTTATATACATATAATATATATAGTCAGTTGATATAAATATAAACGACTCACGGCTCACAGTAAAATCAATTGCACGAACTGAAATCAAGTCCCCACTCAACACAACAAGACACATGTTCTTCAGTTTGAGTCGCTTGAGGAAGTTTGATAATAAAAAGGCATTCGTAAATTACACTGTACATTAAGAAGTACAAGCAGGCAGTGACCTTTCATCTATAAGCAGTATTTACATTTATGATGCTTTCAGGTAGTTCAAATTTGCATGTGAAGTTGATGATGGTAACACTTTTGCACACTAATTCATATAACAGAACATCTGATGTAATAAAACATTCACTTGAAGTCATCTAGCACATAAAACAATTGTAAAGAATCAATCCACATGACTCTTTCTCCAGAAAACTCCTCTGCCGACGTCGCCCACCTCTCATGAGTCATGTGCAATGGCAATATGTTTACGTCGACTGTACATACAGTACAGTTGTTGTTTTGCGTTGTTGGTATCTTAACAGAGTTCATTTCTTGTCTGTGTGCATTGCAATCGGTCATCTCTATCGCGCCTTTTTTGCTTCTCATGAGTTGTTATTGTCTCTAGGAAGAAAATCAAATTAGCAATTTCGTATAATGTAAAAGTAGTGTGCACACAGAGATCTGTATACACACTGTGTGATAGCTTGTAAACTATTACTTGTTTTAATACGTTACGGGTAACATTTCTGTTATGTCCCAGTCACTCGATGCTGGAATCACTGTACGATATTGTATCTCATGTATACAGCATTAAATTACATCACAATGCATACCTCAGAAGCAAAAAGAGAAGATTCATTTCACTCTCTTGCATATACTTACACACTTACACTGCCGTGACTGTGATTAGAAAGAAGATAGATTCGCCATATCACTAATTCAAATGCATCCAGCAGTCTTTCTTTCGTATCTCTATCTCTCTCTCGTAAAATTCGTCATGAATAATTAATGAATTGAATGCAAATTAGCTGTCCGCTAGCACAGCCAAGTGTGTTGCCCTCACCCTCACCGTATAGCCAAACTTGAGTAAGTGTGCTTCTAGAGATGCTGCACATTTATACATATTGTACTGGAGTAGAAATGTTCAACTCTAATAAATATCATTCCACGAATTCTAGTGGGTTATATATGCATTATGCACATTTTAGTATTTATTCAGAAACAGTGGGTTGTAATACAATGTGCTTGGGTGCTTGTGAGAGGAGACAAACTTTAACTGCTTGCAATTAATTCATGCAAAATTGCATATCATAAAACTAAAAGCAATAACAAATTGAACCATTCGAGGAAATGAAGAACAATGGCGGATACGCTTGATAGCTTCAGCAAAAGTGCATCGTGGTTGTATCGATCAGTTATAAAAAGACAAATTACTTCTGTCACTCAAAAGTGACTGCTCTGCATTTTTCTCTTTTGGAAAGTAGCGATAGCTACTTGCTAAGACCAATCACATGATTACCCGTACCTAATATTATGTAATGCAAAATTTTATTTTATTTGAATTTTTTTATTTTAGCGGATTTTTACTCAGGGTAATTTGTATTCACTTCCAAAGTATATATTATGTACTAATTGTGTAATTCACACCTGCCCCTGTTAAAGTTGAATTAACTAAAATAAGAACTTGTAGTATCTCGCAAATTCCTCTAACGGTTGCTCTGATGTAGAAATGCAAACAAGCATATAATAGAAGAAATGGTTAGAGAGATCCCGTGGAGCGTAAATTGGGTATCGCCTAGTTAGCATTATATAATCATCAATGGCAACATTTGAATTGTTCAAACGAGGCTTAAATAAGGAAAACCTGCTTCTAATTGTAAGTAATTGCTAATTGGTTGGGTGTATTCCTGTTTAACAATATGAAAACTTACTGCCGATCCTAGGTATTCTGACAGAAGAACCCAAAGTACCCTTACAATGGTAAACACGTCGCACTAGCATTACGTAAGATGTTAAAAACGTATCCACATGAATATAATATATACCCACTGTTACTAACAGTATTTGAAGGTAATTCATATTCTATGTACTACACAGCCCATCAATTAACTGTCTGCTTTGAAAATTTGAAAACCCCAAAACTAACAGCAAACAAACGATGTGACATCAAAAGCCGAATACACATTACTATTTCATCCTTTACAGTATAAAGTATAGCACAGCATCTGTAGGACTACAAAATGCATAATTTATATTATCTTCAATACCCAAAGTGTAATAGCAGTGGAGATGGCAAAAAAAAAGAAATATCTGTTAACGTCTCTTGCAATATCACACCTACCTACTATGTTGCTTACACATACCCACTTACCTACATATTTTGACATTACAAATGTTTCTCTTCTCGCATTATGCATAACTACAATAGGCACTACTTATGCACATATGTACGCTATATACCGCTATGCGTAAAGTACACATTTATTTTTCCATGCACAAACTCACACAATGTAGAAAAACAAACATAGCTCTTTTACCGTGTCAAGTTTTGGGAGAATTATTTATATCTTCAATACACACACGAATCTACAGAAATAAGAGTGAATATGAAGAGTGTTACGGCCAGAAATGCTACCAGTAGTTTGCTGGGCTACGTGATATTACTGTACATTACATTACATCATATTATATTAGATTACACAGCTTCTCCTCATCTATCCATCTTTGAGGAATGCGGTGCAAAACACACACACAAAGAGAGAGAGAGAGAGCAACATTACCTACTACTGTCTACAGATACAATAATAATATGCTAATTTTATGGCTGCCTGCCTCCAGAAATATAAATTTATGTATTCATACTACTCACAGTAGTAAATCAATGGTAGAAGGAAAACGACGGAGCATAAACCAAAGCAAACCAAGGCAGAAAAATGTAGATTTCTATCCAAATTGGAATTTCACAAATAGCCAGATGTCTACACTCTATAGCAATAGCGGTGCTGCATGTATCTCAGTCAGTCGATCTCTCTTTCTGTGTTGTGCCTTGGTTTCCTTCACAGAGTCCGCCTAATCGATACAAGTCCTGTCTCTATTCTCTATTACTGCACACTACACTTCCACAAGCCGTAAATGCAGCGCGTATACATATCTGTAACTGCTTCGCACGTATTCCTATAACTTTCAATAATAACTCAACCTATAATCTCTGCTCTTGTTCTCGTCTCCTTTTAGATCCAATTTGTCCACATGCCGCGCCAATAAGTAGTATTCACAATCACCATACAAGCAAGCAAGTGTTCCCAAAATGTAAGGAAATAATAATGTAAAATATACTTATACTAAGTTTACTCTGTAAATGGATTCAATGCTTCTCTGTGCATGTGTGTACATCTTTGTTGTGCATATATAATGCATATATATGCATTCATATAAATATATGAATAAAGTAGGTAGGAGTAGTTCTCTACAAGGTAGTTGTAGTATGTAGTATAATAAGCAAAGTGCGTACATTATTCACGCAGTTACATACAATCAGCAGTCGGCTGCATATTCCATTGTAGCCATTGTAATGTAACGAGGCAATATCTGTACACAGTAAGTAGTTTCCTCTTGTGTCCTTTAGATTTGACCTGGACTTACGACTGAATTCCGTATATACCTTCCTTCTATACATAAATTGCATACTCAATGTAATGTAATGACATGTGAGTGGTCTGGGTTGGTGAAGAAACGAATAGAAGCCAATAATAATATCAATCGAATCATTTCATTGTAAAAACGAGGAAGTAAAAGTGTGAATACGTCCATTCTGTCCGTCCGTACACATGTGACAATGTTCTGTACTCTATTGCCTGATTGTGTCAGTTGCCCTCTTCCTCTCTTATGGCCACTGCACTCTGTACAGTGTGCGTACACACACACAAAGATACAAAAGCTACTGTCAAGAGTGTGTGGAGTGTACCATGCAATTTCGTCCGTGTGGTTAACTTTGATTTTTCGTTTGCTCTCAGGATTGGACCCACTCTTGGACTTTGTGCTTCTCTGTAGTGTAAGGATGTACGAGTGGTACACATGCAGCATACATACTGCACCTAAATGTGTTTAAGTGCGACTCTTCCATAGAATATATAATACTACCCATCCAAAGGCAAACCATTGCAAGAGAGAGAGAGAGAGAGAGTGAGCAGAGGAAGCCAAGTCAGGCCACTTATGAGGGCTGATTTTAGGGCCAAAACCATAGTGTACCGTTCCGTAGGGGGTTCTGGGCTTTTGTGTAGGAATAGACTGGTGCAGCAGTCAAGCAGTACACTATCCAATTGTGCCCGCTATATTGTACAGTACCTTATACAGTACAACAAATGCGTGCGGCACAATGCAATCCAAATCCAATGCCAGCCAGACCAGAAGAATCACTACACAATTTTCTGTAAAGACTTCAATATAAAGATAAGAAAGAGACTCGTTTCGTTTTGGTCTCTCTCTCTCTCTCTGCTTCTTCTCCGCTCATTTCTCTTCTTTTCTGAAGTTTGAGAGTTATTTTGCTATTGAATTCACAAAAATACTCTTATATATCTTGCATTACCGCACTAGGTACAATTACGCTTTGATGGGTGTTGGCGGTCATGTCCATAATGTGTACTCGGAGGGAGTCTTGTAGTTATTGCACTTTGCCTCCTTTCTTTTCTTACTTTGGTCGTCCGGTTAACTACATAGGTGTGTACAAATGCCAAAGAGAAGCGAACACTCAACGTACTGTTCTAAATAATGGGATTTTGATTTCGGTTTTATTTTATTTGCAAAGCCAATGTGAAGTTAGATTTTATCACAACGCCGAAAATTTGTTTGATTAGTTGAAAAAATATAAATACTACGTGTAGTACATTATCAGATGGAAAATCTAATCATATGCTTATAATATTGAAAGCCAGATAGCTTTTGAGAGATTTCTGCATGAAATTCATTGACAGTATACAATCTTATCATGCATTTATTACATTATTTCATATTCGAACAAATGAGTATTTGGAATTAGATAGTTTATATTATACTTGACAAGAATGAAAAGCAAAGGTGAGATCGAGTAAAGAAATCTGGAAACACGATTTTGATTTTTGTGACTCATTCTTGAACCTTTCTGAAGGTAACATTGAAAACATGCGATTAAATAAATGATATTCAAAAGTTGTGAACTACCTACGGATAAATACTTGAGTAGGTACTGTGAAGGCAGTTGTGAAGTCAAATCAATTCGACACCACAACACTACAGGCACAAGAAAAAATGCCTTAGAGTTTGAAAGTGTACAATTTAAGCATTCCAAACCACACCATCACATAGCATATCATACACATTGTATGACGGCTCCGTAGCTCTCACAGCCTACCTATTATTGTGCACCTCCGCACACAAGATACTGCTATATACATGCAAACGTGTGAGCCTATAGCTACCTAATACCTTTACTTACAGAGTTCAGCTCGGATAGAAAAGAGGAACTCAAGGGACTGAGTAAAAGAGAGAAGAAGAAGTAGTAGTAGTAGTAGTGATGTGATGTAAAGCCATTCGCTCAGTATGTAGTTTTGGTCGACAAGGTTTTTGGTTGGCAGATACCTCCCGGAGATTTTAGGGTGGCTCTCGAGCGAATGGTTGCTGTTTCATACCAAGAAGGACTGAACTTGGTGAGTGAGCCGCTTGCTTTTCTCTACTACACAGAGAACTCTATGCTGCGTATGTACATATGTATGTAGTGTAGTAGTAGTTGGGAAATGAATAGTAGTAGAGGCGAGTAGAGTTGAACACGGTTTGCTCTAGCGTACTGCTGAACAAGTGACTATTCCATACTATGTAGTACGTACACGTAGTCGACGGGTATAAAGGACCAGAGAGAAGAGCGATCAGGGCAAGCAAGGAACAAGGCAGGGAATAGCTGGAATTGGAATTTGTACTGAATTCACGCACTGACATGACGAAACGAAGGCAAACGATAGAGAGAGCCCAAAAAGTTGCCTTCTCTCAGTCAGTACAGTTTGAGAAGGCAGTCTGAGAGCCCACATCCCATCTCTCTCACTCACTACTACTACCACTACTACCACCACCATACTAACGAAACAGTCAAATGAGTCTCACAATCCAGCCGGGAGCTCAGTGTCAGTTTTGCTTTTGATCGTGAAGGTTTACGCCATGCTAGTGACTTTCCAACACACACTACTACCACCAGCACACATAGAAAATAACCTCAACTCAATAGCACATATGTACTTACGATTACATTTACAACTTTGAAAATTACAACTACAAGAACAATCTTCGAGTACAGTACAAGTGATCTTCACATATTACATTCATTCTTCGTCTCGAGAATTACTTACTTGTTCACACAAAAAACGATAATACTACAAAACAGCACTCTCTCAGCAACTCATATTTACAATACTGAAAACAGACTCACGTACACATACTGCCAGACTACATAATACATGGGTTGCAGCATTTTTGAGTATTATTTCAGTTTTTATCCTCTACTTACGTGAATAATATAGCCAGAGAGAGAGAGCATTTACATTGCGTACTTTTTGAGAGCTGGTTTCCTTTCCTTCTCCCTTTGACTATGTACTACTAGTTATTATTACACGTGAAGAACTAGTAGTTATACGCGAACCTAAGTTGAATTGAAGTGAGAAGAGGAGCCAATTTGGTGTTTTCGTCCCAGCATGACGTAGAGTAAGTTGAAAGGACTTTTGCCTGTAAAAGACTACTACTACTACCAATTGTTCTTTATGAGACGCTGCGAACAGAGCTGTGCAGTCATCATGATGGAACTTTGCTCTTTCTGCTCACAGTTCCAAATGCCCCTTCTGGTCGGATAATATAAATTCCATGATTTGTAACCAAGCGTCTTTTCTTGGGCTGCTGCTGCTGGTTTGTTGCCCATTCCAGGAGAACAAGAACTAGAGGATTGAATTTTGAAGTTAAACTTTAGGTTTTAAGGAGAGATATGGAGTGCTGGTGCAGTGGTTGTGATTGTTCGTGTAGATTTACTTCATCCATCCAGACATCTCATTACTAAAGGGTACGTGAACATTTTTCCTACAACGAACTAATTACTACGAGTCTTGTGAGGCTCTCACAATGCAAATAAGTTTATTACTACTCGTTATAGCGGATTATAGGATGTAATAGTAATAAATAGTTACTACTAAATATCATGTAGTTGTAGATATCCAGTTGTGCACAGATTAGTTAGTGTGGTGGTTAGAAGGATTTTTTTTTCTTGTTAAATGAGCCTTCGTATGTTTGTACACAGACAGACAGAGAACGGAGAAATGTCTAGAAGACAAGGTATTCAATTGGTTCTTTTTGAGTGGAGTACCGCTACCTTAAAGAACAAGTTATGAATTATTAGCAAGTGTCATAGGGAACAGAGATAATTAATTCCAAATTCTCACTCATCATTTGTCAAGTTTGTGGCGTAGTGGCAGTGCTGTGTGAGGTGATATCGTCGTGGCTGTGTTGTTCGCCTGTGCTACACAGCAGCGAGATGATTTTTGAGTGGAGATGAGTTGTCTCTGGACTTGTCTTCGCTTCTCAGAATGTCTTGTCTCGGGAAACGAAGGTTAATGTCAAGTCAACTGAGCTCCACCGTCGTCTCGTCGCATCTCAAAGTCAAAGCCATGCATCAGTTTCCTTTTTTTATAAAGCACAGGCAGGATTCTAATAGGTTCTGGGCACAACTGTTAGTCAGAGATAAAATGTACGTAGACAGATTGTTGTGGTTGTTTGTTGAAATGGGAACTTGTCGATGCATAATAAACTAATTTGTAAACAAATGAATTATGAGCTGGCAGTATCTACGGTACATAATACCCTTTGATAAATTACACGTTTAAGGTATATGCCATGCTCGCGCTTTCAGCTATTATATAACAATGTAAATTCTGCTTATTAACTTCTTACCTATGCATAATGCATATACGTTGCACTTTTTATGTATGTAATACTTGGAACTAATTGTAAATAGTGAAGAAGAATTGGTGCGTGTTTGTGATAATTGTTTTAGTGTGCAATAATTCATTTATGTATCTGTTGTTAGCACATTTGTGTTTTTCCATGGAAAAGTGCAGAGATGAAGTTTCGGGGTTGTTTGAAACTTATTTAAAGAAACTAATTTCAATTGGTTAAGTAGAAATGTGGAACCGAGACGGGGAAAGACAGGCGAATAAAGAAAGTGAAGTTGACGAGGGATTTGACTTGACTGACTGGAGAGAAGAAGACAGTGAAGAAGAATGTTATTTATCTGTGTATTTTTTTCTTTGTCTGAATTCCAGGTTGTCACTCACTTTACACACAGCAGCAGAGAGGAAGACAGAGAGAAAGGACAGTTGAGAGAGGAGTTGCCGCAGCAGCATCAACTTAGTTAGCAGCAGTTGTTCAAATTGAATTTTCTCAAGTTTGCTGCAAACGAGACGCAATCCTCACACAATCAAGCCGACACGAGAATAAAAGAACAAGAACGTAAAGTGGTGTTCCAGCAAAGTAAAAAGGAAAACAATGCAAAGATGCAATGCTCTTCTGCTAATAGAAAATAAAGTGTCGTCTTAAATTAATTCAAGTAATATAAGACACAGAGAGAGAAAGGAAGACTGTGAAAGTGTTAGTAATTTTCGTTGTCGTTATTCCCCCCGTTTACCCTTATACGGAACAAAATACAAGTCTAAAAATAGTGATAGAATGAGAGAAGAAGAAGAAGAAGAATAGAATTCATTCATTCTCCTTTCAGCAGAAAGTTTCACGGAATATTTTCGATTTCAATCGAAGAAAATAGTGAAAATGGGTGATTCTCAGTGTTTTTGTCGGTTGATGCCAGTGTCTTGGCTTTCATCAGTGTTGATTTATGTGTGTAGTCTACTGGTTCTGTTTGAGATTGCAAGTGTTCATGGGAAATACCTGGAGGACTGTGAGAAGAGTTCAGGAGTTGGTTTAGGACTGGGAGGCAGCTCTTCAGGTTCTTATTCTTCGTCATCCTCGTCGGATATTTCACTTTCGTGTCGCCTCAGAACCATCAATAGTGTAAGTTACACATTATGATCAAAAATAATAATTCAACTGAAAAGAATGACACGGTAAAATTTAAAATTACCATGTTAACAAGTATAATGTGCTTTTGGGGCAGTACATGGTTACATAATGCAATGAAGAAGCGTTTAACTGCTCTAATTAGTGCAAAACAAGCTAAATTAAGTTTAATACTGCTTTTGATTTATGACATAAAAGTTTTTTGTTATCAATACAGGAATTTGACAAGACAAACTTCTCGGCCATATCCGGTGAATCTGTTGTCTCACTGAAGCTCGAGTGTTCCGATGTTTTATTCTACCAAAGTTCGCTGCAAGCTGGGAGCCTGTCCCATCTGACAAGATTGCTCTCGTTGCACATCGAGCACTGCAAATTGAGTCGTTTGCCGCCTGCAGTTTTCTCCGGTTTGAATTACCTCCGAAATCTAACGATTAGAACACATAACACAGCGTGGCCGGCTCTGAGCTTGGACATTGCGTAAGTTTGAATTAAAGAATTTGTTCATAATTTCCTCTTACTCGCCTTAAATGTTAAAAACTTGTTCTATTTATTTGGGTGTTCTTTTCACTGCTTCCTGTTGTTCTCCCAACTAAAACCGAAACAAATACAAAAATAATTTCTCAATTTATTGAGTTGTAGTTCTTGCATACCAGATTTTCAATCTCCTCTTCTGAAGAGGAATTTTCAGGTGCAGATATTTGAAGCTGACGTAGTGACGTTTCTGTTTTGACTGTTCTCACCTCATCATTTTGCATTATTTATTAGTCGGGATGGTTTTCATCTTTCAATTGGTCAAGGACGTTTTCATAACGTTTATATTGACACGCGGTTAATTCAATTTTTTTAACAGGTCGGGAGTGTTCACTCAGCTCCCACATTTAGAGAAGATCGATCTGAGTGCAAATAATATCTGGACATTCCCTGATAAATTATTCTGCCCAGCATCATCTCTCGAATATCTTAATGTGAGCTTGAACCGACTTCAGGATATTAGCGACTTGAGCTTTCGCGAGAGAGACGAAAAGGAACGGGAACTGCTAGCCGCCGCCTCCGCCACACAACAGCAGCAGCAGCAGCAACCGAATCCCGTCAACGGCTGCAAAATGGGCCTCCAAGTTTTGGATGTGTCGAGCAACCGACTGATTCTACTGCCAGCCAGAGGTCTGTCCACATTAGCCCAGCTCAAGGAACTTTATCTGCAAGCCAATGAGATCTCCATAGTGGCAGATCGTGCTCTGGCCGGACTCAAAGGGCTCAAACTTCTCAATTTGGCGGATAATAAAGTGGTCGCTTTGCCCGAAGAATTGTTCTCAGACAGTCCAGAGATAACAGAGATTTATTTGCAAAACAATTCGCTCACATCTCTTCCTCCACGTCTGTTCGCGGACTTGAACCAACTCATTGTTCTCGAGTAAGTCATTAATGAAATAACTATGAATTGTATAGCAGAATAGTAGATTAGTAGAACAGCTGATTCGATTACATATTATTTTATACAAAAGAAAACCCCACCCCAAAAACACCCCCAAAAAACAACAAAGAGTCGCATTAATCCGAAATGGTTGCAAATTCATGTTCAAACACAGCTTGTAATTTGAGAGCCATGTTAGATAACCATATCAGTCTCATGGCAGTCAGCAGATCTTTTGAATCGTATTGGTGAGTAGGCAGTTCTTTCTAGTGACATCACTTTGAATGAGTACAACACAGATTCATAAAATGAATACAATTTTAGTCACATGAATTCGGGTCTCGACTTTTTCATGGTAATCTAGTGATTGATCCGCTGGAGTACATAGAAATGATGAAGTTTATTCAAAATAGCCTCTACCTACAGGAAAGTCTCAAATGTTTATATACATAATAAATTGTAGGTAGGTACTACGAATTCGAGATCTAGCGGATTCCCACTTTAAACTCACACACATACTATTTACTATTCTAATCCTTCAAAAATATATCCACGTCTTATGTAGCCCCCCATCTTATGCAAACAACATAAATGCAATTACGTTCTATAATAACAACGATAAATTTGATTTCATTTAGCTTGTCGCATAACAGTCTCACATCTCAGATGTTGAATAGTGGTCCGATGACTTCCACTAACAAGATTAATACGGCCCCTGTGAACAATACGAAGGGAAAAAACGCTGTGACAACGAGTACGACGACGGGCGCTTCGTTGACTGAGACTTCCACATTCGTGGGTCTCATCCGTCTTGTCCTTCTCAACTTGGGCTACAACCAACTGACGAGACTGGGGCCGAGCTCCTTCCAGGACCTGTATAGTCTGCAAGTACTGCATCTAGAGCACAATCAAATAGAGACAATAGAACCGAACACTTTCTCCTCCATGAGAAATTTGAACACGATCATACTGTCACATAACAAATTGACAGCGATCGACTCAACAGCCCTAAATGGACTTTTTGTCTTGAGTCTATTGTCATTAGACAATAATGCCATTGCCAATGTCCACTCTGATGCTTTTCACAATTGCACCAGTCTGAAAGACTTAAATCTGAACGGAAACAGTCTATTTTTAATTCCCTTGGCACTGCAGAATCTCACACTTCTGAAAACGGTTGACTTGGGAGAGAATACGATTGATCAGCTAGAATCTCCCAGACTAATTGGATTGCCAGATCTTTACGGATTAAGACTGACGGGCAACAGAATCGTAAACGTTAGCAAAGATGCTCTGAAAGAACTTCCAAGTTTGAAAGTACTCAATCTTGCCCGAAATAGAATACAGGTTACAATTTTAATTAATTATTAGATTATTTATTTATTTAATAAATATTATGAAATTGAATTTAAGAGTTATTTTTTTAAATAAAATTACAGTTTGTTCAGGAAGGGGCTTTTGAATTTAACACCAAGTTACAAGCCGTTCGTTTGGACAGCAATTATCTTACTGATATTAGTAATCTCTTCTCGGAATCCCCCAATATGATATGGCTCAATATTTCCGATAATCATCTAACGTGGTTCGATTTCACCCTGATCCCCCGGGGGTTGCAATGGCTGGACCTTCACAAAAATCAAATCGGAGAGCTGGGCAATTACTTTAACCGAGACGATCTCCGATTGCAAACACTGGACGCTTCCTTCAATCGCATCACCCGTATTGCTGCCACGAATATCCCCGACAGTTTGGAAATGCTCTTTCTGAACGACAATCTCATCAGTCACGTGGAACAGCACACTTTCTACAAGAAAGCCAACTTGTCCCGTGTCGACATTTTTGCCAATCAGATAGAGACGATTGATCTGAGCGCTCTACGACTTTCTCCTTTCCCTGAGGGGAAGCCGTTGCCGGAATTCTACATTGGAGGCAACCCCATTGTTTGTGATTGCAATATGGAATGGCTACAACGAATTAACAAGTTGGATCATTTACGACAACATCCCAAGGTCATGGACTTGGATAGTGTCTACTGTAAATTAGTGTATCATCGTGATAAGAACTTTGTCCCGTTGGCTGAGGCGGATCCTTCCCAGTTTCTGTGTGCTTACAAAACGCATTGCTTCGCTCTGTGTCATTGCTGCGAGTTTGACGCTTGTGACTGTGAGATGACGTGCCCGAATAATTGCACATGCTATCACGATGACACATGGTCAGCTAACATCGTTGATTGTGCTAATAAACGTCATGTGCAGATTCCTGAAAGAATTCCTATGGACACATCCGAGGTAATTTTATTTCATTTTTCAGTAGGATACAAAGCTGGGACTCTATGCTATTTAGTTGGCTGCTAAAAAATCTTTGCATTAGCGTAGCATAAAACCGACCTGGTGATTTAAGTGTACATGGCTTTTAGCTAGATGACCTTGGTGTTTAAGATTACATGCATAAGCTAAAACTGAGTAATGTGAATGTGATTCTGTATTCCCTATTGCCACTATTATACGTCTACCAAATACAAACGTATTTATATATTCATTACTTGCAGGCCTATTTAGATGGGAATCATTTCGAAGAGCTTGCTAGTCACGTCTTTATAATGCGGAAAAACCTACAAGTTCTTTATCTAAACAATTCTGCCATCGGAAAGATCATGAACAATTCTTTTTCTGGTTTGAAACGGCTCTCAATTCTCCATTTGGAGAACAACTTCCTTGAAGAGCTGCGGGGCTTTGAATTCGAGCCATTGGAGTCACTACGTGAACTCTACTTGCAGAGTAATCAAATCTCATTCATTGCCAACAACACCTTTGCCAATTTGAGAGTGCTCGAGGTTCTCAAACTGGATGGGAATAAACTGACACGTTTTACAATGTGGACATTGAGTCAAAACCCGTATTTAGTGGAGATCGCTCTGAATGACAACCCTTGGTCGTGTGACTGTGACTACGTATCCCAAGTGGCCCCTTGGATCCAGTCGAACAAGGCAAAATTGATGGACGATGCGGGAATCAATTGTCGACTGAACGGCAAGTCTTTTTCCCTTGTCTACATGAATGGCACTAAATGCTCAGAGATCACCGCATTATCTGGGGCAGTGGAGGCCCCGGAAACAACTCTGCCACCATATTTACCCCTGCTGGCCGCAGTGATGGCCATCTGTCTACTCATCGGGTCCGTTTTTGTGGCCGTGTGTCGCAAGCGTAATTCTCTTCGGATTTGGGCAGTTTCCAAATGCCCGCTGAATCAATGCTACCAGACGACGCTGGACGAAGATCGAGAAAAGCTGTACGATGCTTACGTGGCATATTCTGTCAAGGATGAACCTTGGGTAAGCCAAGTTCTCGCATCAGAGTTGCAACAACAAACAGAGCAACCATACAGACTATGTTTGCATCATCGAGAATTTCCGCTCACCTCTTATAATATCTCAGACACGATCGTTGAGGCAGTGGCTGCCAGTTCACGCACTATACTGATTCTGAGTAAGAACTTTCTGGGATCGGAATGGCGCCGCTTCGAATTTAAATCAGCCCTTCATTCTGCAATCCGGGGGAAAAAGAATCGACTGGTGGCAGTCACTCTGGGTGACCTGCCGACAAGGGAACTTGACCCCGACCTTCGAGTATGTCTCCGCTCCGCTACCGTCCTATCAGCCAACGATAAGCTGTTTTGGTCCAAGCTCAGGGTTGCACTACCCGATCCGAGGATGACGTACACGTCGAGAACTTTAGGTCGCTCCGGTGCCTACAACAATTATAATAATAGCAGTGTTGGTGTTGGTGGTGGTGGTGGTGGCTCCACACTTCCTCTTAATGTGAATAGTGTCAATCTAAATGTATCCAATCACTTGAGCACACCGACGAATCCGAATTCCGTGTCTGTGCCATTATACGTTCCCCCATTCCCTCCGCCAAATCGCCCACCACCACCATTCCCCGCTCCCCGTCGCCCGCCACCGCCTACCCCTCTGTGGGCTTGACAATTAATGCCGGATTATTATCAGCAGGTATGAATAATTTGCTGATTAAATTATAGGTTAATTAATTGTTCATTGACTTATGTAGTTTAGGTACCCACATTATTATATTTATACATATATTACATATATATTATTATGATTGTTTGTACAATTTATTCTTGTCACTTGCTGTCAGTCATCAGTTGTAAAACTGGAAAAACTTTTTGTTTGTATTTTGTGACATCTCGCCATTTACCGCGTTATATAAACACAATATAGATAAATATCACAATAAATCGCAAATCCGTTTTCATTCTACTCGAGCAACCTACAGTTTTTAAGGTTTTGTCAATTTTTTTTTCATGAGATGCTGATTCTTGTGTGGAACAGCAGAATCAAGTGGTACGATAGTTTTCTATTAGTGGTAGTTACTTTTCTGTGTGTCGGCACCCGTCTAGAGTATAAAACTGCCATAAAACCCAGTATGAACTAATTGTTGCAGTTTTACTTGCCCATAAAATATTTTATAAGTTAGTCCACTCGACGACTAGTCTCAAACAATTCACTCTATATCATCCTGTACTCACAGTCTACGATTACATATCCTCTCTAGTATAATACTCTGACAAAGTTTTCAACTGGAACTGCTAAACCTAGAATGGAATGGGGAATCTACATCTACACACACATACACTGTGCCGAACTGTACCAAAAAGAGTAGATGAGATGTTACTTTACGCATAAAAGTCAAAGCAACTCAAAGCAACTCAACTCATGTTATTCCTCCTCCAGCTCCAAAGCCCAAACCTAATAATAACAAGTAAAAGCTTGACTTTTAAAAAGTTGTTCAGCATAATATTCAGCCAGCCCTGTCACACAACCACATCCATATTATACCTACTATATCCAAGAAAGAGAGAATTCTGTGAAGAAAACCCTTTTCCCTTGCATATCACTAATACTATAAGTACATACATACATATATTATAGTGTACTTACTACAAATAGTAGCACACAATGTTAGTAGATCTGCATACTGCAGAATGGAATTGCATTTCTATTCCAATATTCAACATTGAGCATTACATTAGATTACATTAGATACGTTATGTTATGTTTCTCCCTCTCTCTCCGTCTTCCCACAGTCGACTTTCCTTCTGGTAAACTTTCCTTCTCCTCAGCCCTACTAATAAAATGCCTTCACGTTGTAGCACTTGAGAAAGAGCTTGAGCATTGAATTGCAAATTTTTCTGGCAGCTTTCTGGCCGGGGCTCAAACCGCATTTAATATAATGTCATGTAATAATGCACTCCCGCATTGTACAAAGAAAGATACACTCACTTATCCCATCTTCCTATTCAACTTTACTCTGCTATCTGTACTGAACATACACCCCCACCATACTATGTACCTATTTTATATCTACGTGCCACTGCATTCTGTAGTCAATCTCAATAGTCATGTTTATATCATCGTCGTCAACTTTGCATTACTTATATAGGTAGCTACTACGTATATCATATAGTGGTACCCATCTACACTTTTTCTATTCCGAGGTTACACATGCAACCTACTAAAACATCCTCATTTGACTTTATTTAATATTCAGCATTACTCGCCCTCCATTTTGACATTTCCCTTTATAACTACTTCCCTATTAAAAGGCACAATTGTTATGTAATAGCAGTGGCGGTATATGGGCTTACACAATAGACACGCACCCAAAGTGAAGCACAGTCCCCATGGGAGCTCCTATCTTTAGCTGACGAAATAGTATGAAGAGAGAGAGAGAGAGAGAGAGATGAGGTGGATTTCCATTTTCATTTATATGCTATCATTTTTCCTATTTGCAGTATTCGACTTTTCGTCTGAATCGAGTCTGACTCTCTCCCGCGGCAACTCTCGTTTAATAGAGCAGGCCAGTTCACTTATTCCACGAAATAACTCTGCACAGAGGTTTTCTTAACAGTATCCAGCATTGCAACATTATAGGTCATACAGTTGCTAGTAGTCTAGAGTATGGCTTTGTAACGGGAAGAAGGCGAAACCAACTGGTTGAATGCTTCAACATTATAGGTTTCTTTTTTGGCTTGTCTGTCTGGTGTGGGCTCAGTGAGGCAGACTCGTCGTGATCGAGCTGTTAGATTAGATATTGACACTTTTGTGAGAAGATCCTCAATCCTCTTCAGAGATACCTAGACGGATATAATAATACCAGCTCTGCATAATCTAAAATACACTCTACCACCAACATAACACATACATAGTACATTCAACGTACATTGTACTGTACATGTACTATGGGTACTTACATACGAAGACACTTAAACTCATCCGTACACGATGGAAGGAAACCACCTCTCCTATCTATCATGCTATTAATTCCATTCTTCTCTTTTCGTCAAAGGTTCGAACCTAACCTATGTAATGCATAAGGAGGAGGCACGACCATTCTGTCTTTATATTACCACCTAAACGATAATTCAACTAGATATGAAATGACGACTTCTCCTTTGCTGCCTTGACTTGCCTTGCCTTCACCTTATTATTATAGCACGGTACACCACCATGTCCACACTCTGTTTTGATTTCTCTGCCCGATTCCACACGTACATACTCACAATCAGTAAGTTAGTGTACTACAAGTATATGGACACGGGATGTAATATACAGAGTGCGCAGTTAAGTTCAGAAACGAGCCTATTACTGAATATAAACTAGCCTGGTACCTGTTTACGATGGTATTACAGTACTATTGTATGTAGTAGTACACTGGGAATGCGAAACCTATCTTTTCCTCAGCCTTCACAAACCTAATGCGTTTTCCAGTTATCTACACGAAAAATGCTCTCGAACAAACCCTACCGGTTATCTATTTGGGCTATCTCTTCCAACCAACAAACCAAACTGAACGAAACCTACTCAAGAATTTTAAACGACAAGACAGACGTTGCTTCTGCAGGACACCACACCACATACATACGTACATACTGATAGTAAATATACTATGTCTACTGCACAATGCAGTAGACCTTAGAAAAGAATAGGCTATTATCACACAGAGAAAGCCATGATATTTAAAGATAGGTATCTTTTTTCAAGAGCAGTTTCTATTTGCTATCTCATTCTCGTTGTGCTCTATGTTATGTGTATCTGCTTTAGAATAATAGCAATATAATGTCCGAGTGAGAGAGTCAAAGCTATTCTACTGCCTACTGGTAGTAGTATGATGTTTGTGTTCAATCTTACTGGTAGCTCGTTATGCCACATTTTAGTGCATCTGTGTATTTCAGAAATGGTATTTTCTAGCATAATAATAAACTGTCTGTGTGTATCTGTGTCTCTTCTTCCAATCCCATTGTGTTTCCTACAGTCCTCTTGTGGCAGCAGAAAAGAATAAAAAACAACGTGTATCATAGGTACAGGGTGTAGTCTGCTGACAGAGAGCCACTGTGTATTTGATCTGGCGATTATTATAGCAGAGATCGACTGAATGTGGAAAATGATAAGAGAGGTAGAGACGGACATAAGTTAATGCTTTTATATATACACAGTATTATATGGCTGCTGTCCTGTGTGTGCACCCGAAACGGTATCTAAAGCCCCAGAAGGATAATAATATGAGATGACTAGGCATATGACACTGTGAGAGAGAGAGAGAGACATCGTGTGGCCGTTAAGTTCTAAGTTAGAGATTTACTACTATCGACGTCGGCCACAGTCCTCCTATCATTATCGTTATTACGGACCATAGTAGATTTTGTCATGCGACGCCAATACTTTATTCACATGATGATGATACGGCTAATATAGTAAAACATACATTGAAAATGACATTAAATAGTTTATGAATGGAGACATAGTGTGAAATGTATTTTGTGGTGAATTTGCACTGTTGCGAATGTCTAGAAGGCACTACTCATATCCATATGTAATGTACTATATGCATAAGGTATTCATGACTAGTGATACGGAATGACGCTATGCTATTTGTTCCTGCAGTGTGTGCGTTGTAAACTCATCCACGTGCGAAAATCGAGTGCGGTAGCCTCAGTGTTCGAAGGCCTTCTGAGTCTGGACCCAAGGCAAGGGAGCAATGAGAACGACTCAAGTATGAAATTCACAAAGCCCTCTGTTCCCCTAAGTATCTGCTGCATACATTGCGAATTTTCTCCCGAAATATCCATAATGTACATGAATATATGCCAAGTAGGCGCAGCTAGTTAAGCATAATGCTAATGTAAAATGAACGGGTAGTAGTATAGCATAATAAGCTGGTGCATATGTAGCGTGTAAGAGAGAGAGAGCCACCGATGAGACCAGGCCGTAACCAATCCAGAATCCAGACGGCCTATGAAATAATGATGTGAACCCATGCGAGATATTTTGTTCTGCAAATATATTTGACAGGCCAGAGCACACAGTGTGGTGTCTCTCTGTGTGTGTGTATACTTGTGTATACTTGTGTAATCTATATATTATTATAGCTGTTATGTATAGATGCTTAGAGTAAATGTGAGTCAAGTTAAGGGAGACAGAAGAGAGCTGTGGTAAATCAAAAGCATGAAGAAATCGGGAGAGGAACGGCTCCGTGAAATGAAATTGCAAATTTTGTCCCACAACTATCAACATCAACTACTTACCTACTCTGCACACACACAATGACACTCTGTGCTTAAGGAGATTTCTTCTCTCCAGTTTTTGCTTCACAGCACTAAGACCTATACAAGATATAAGAAGAGCCTGGCTCTTTTACAGATCCTAACCAGAGGCAAACAACGGTAGCTTGTATCCATATACATACAGACATGTACATTATATATGGTAGAGAAGTTAACAAACAACTCGTGCTTGTGTGTGAATGTACATTGCTTAAGCCATCGGTTTACACTTTCCGAGTGTTATCAATAGACAAGGCTTCCCATAAGCTCCCAAGGTTCCCTTCATAAAATTTGATGGAAGTTTCGCAAAATTGCATACCATACATTCCTGCTTTTACGTACTACGTATTACGATACGACTATGTATTATGGGTGCGAGCATCAGCCAACTCCCACTCACTACTGCCACCATCATCATCGAAGATGAAAGTAACGACGGAAACGTGCATGAACGGTGTGCAAAAGAGAGATATGCACAAATGCGTCGAAATGAAGTTTACTTCACCTTAGTAGACACGATTCACAGTCATTACGTTACATTAACCATTTACATTACATTATTACGCTTAACCTATCGATTGGAATTTTGTGTAACTGCTCACGTTAACATTTTTCGTTCATCGATAAACGGAGAAACTTTACCTATGTCTCATTTAATTCAAATGTATGGACACTTCCATAATTAATTATATGGAAGTTCAACAATACAGATATAATATATCAAAAGACAAAATTACAATTTTCGTTTTTAAATTTTAACTTGGGATATCTTAATTATTAGTTGAAGCTTTATGAATTATTGCTTGAAGCGTGTTACGACAGATCATTCTCGTATTCCTTCTACAGCATATGGGCACTGATTAGGAAAGTATTTAAGCTGCATCAACAGATAATGCAGACGCGTGAGTGAAAGCGGTTGTTGAAAAATACGTAAAACCCCGAAAGAAGGCAATTGTGATTTTGTTGAAGTTGCCTAGCTGTTGGGCAGACGACTTTGTATTAGTGTAGACAGTGAGCACTGAAAGAGCGGCGCTGAGTAAACAAGGCAAGACAAGACCACTGGAGAAATGGATCACGAGCAGAGCACAGACACAGACAGAGAGAGAGAGAGAGAGAGTAAAGTAGCCTAATATAATATGATGAGGATGTTGGCGAAAAAGATGGTTTTATAGCTTGGATATCATAAAAGTCCCGGGTAGTAAGTACGTAAAGTACACATAGAGTAGTACCGGGCCAGTATTTTCAGCAGTGGCTCATCTCATCTCCTCTCGCTCTGTTCGGCATGTAAGTAGAAGAGACTGTTCTCTCATATACAAATATATATACCCGTGACGGCAAGGCAACCCTTCAGATAGTCTTCTCTGCCGGATATACATTGGAGAGAGCACAAGCACAAAGGTACAACCACTATAATATTGGAAGCTGGTGGTTTGGTAGTAGTGACTACAGACAGTAGTTAGCAAGAGACTCTGAAGAATCCGTACGACTCGTTGTTTGAGTAGGATGAGAAGAGATGGGAATGGCATTATGGGGATGTGATGCTGCAGATCTAACATAATGGCGGTTTGGTTCCCTATCTGATATCTATAAGCAGACACACACCAGAAGAAGTAGATATAATAACTATATCTAGTAGCAGTCTTTCGTTATTTTCTATTCTTGTACTAGACTCTCAGTACGATTATCCTCCTATCTTAAAGCACGTCACTTATAGTGCATTGCTCTGTGAGACTATACTATGTTGGTCTTGCTCTTCGAGTCTTACTACTACTGCACTTTCTCCTCTTTCTTCCTATGTAGAAGTCTAAATATATTTGGTGTGGGCTCAAGACTACTGTCGTTTCCTTTTCTCCTCAGATTTTGCTCCCACTTAGAAGAACGTTGTTGCACACTACTACATAGTGGTGCATGTGATGTGCGTATGGTGGGGAAAGTCGCTAATCGAAACCCTTCGCCAGATGAGATAGCACGGTCATATACGTACGGGAAAGGCAACAGCAGCTACGAGCGAAAAGAGAAAACCTTCGAATCTTCTTACAAAAGTTAATTCGTAAAGTGCTCCATGTGAGATGACATTCTACGATGTTCATGATACTGTCGCTTCTCAAAGAATTATATTGCCTCTTGCACCAGTCTTTGAAGTTCCTTTCGTTTCCTATCGAGTTTCGTCCTTTCCCACTGGTTATTTCTGGATTCGTGTGGGTGGCTGTCTATTCAATGTGTTTCATTTTCATTATCGGGATATTTTTTCTCTCCAATGCACACCGCCACTCATTTTATTTTTTTGGACGAAATTAATTGTAATTAGTACTTGGTATAGATGCTTCTGCTATTTTGAATGTATAGTCTTAAAAGCTAAAAACCGTTGCACAATTTTTTATATTACGATGAACAGATTGTTGTACCTCTAGCACGTACTTACTTAATTTAGTGTACACTATTAGTTAAGTTGACTGAGTCTATGTGACACAACATTAACCAACACATCCAATATATATATTACTTATAACGTGTCAACTTAGATCGCATTAGATCTTTGTATTCTAGATTGACAATCAAGTGTAAAAGAGTTCATGGAGTAGACGATTAGATACTAGTAACTGTGTGTGGTAGCACTTCAGTGTTGCACGTTGCACACAACATTGAGTTGGTTCGGAGTTGCGAGTCATAGTCATAATAATCATAATGTGAGATGGCAGGATGTCAGAATGGATAACAAGGGAAGGCATAAAGTAGTCTAGTCGAGTCAACGCTGCATTATAATATAATGGAAGGAAGAAGGGGGAGGCTTCTTTGAAATACTTTACTCCTAACATATATGTATATACATACTTAACGTGTAAAGTACAGAATCCAATGTTACGAATAGTAGTTACATAATAGCTGATGGACTTAACTCCATCAGCTCCAACACGTATATACACATATACGTGTATATGTGTGGGTGTCCCTTTTGCAATGGTTTCGTTCCCTTTCGCCTACAATTCCAGTCACCTTGCTGCTACTGCTATACAGCTGCATATTTAAGTAATAGTTGAGTGTTTATAAAGTATATTCTTATAATATCGCATCAGTGAGAGAGTAGTACATATCTCTGATCCACTAAGTATCAGCATCGTAGCACCATCACAGTAAGTGAACCTAGGTAGATTCCTCTCTCAGGCAAGGGCTGTCTACATGGGAATGAGTGACTTTCCTCCTGGTCTGACTTAACTTTCAGGAAAATGCATTAAGGAAAGGATGCGACGGGTAACGATATTAAATCTTTACCAAATTCAACTGCAGCCAAACGAAAGGAACGATCCGACAGCAGAGACAAGCACAAGCCACCTCAACTTTGCTCGTTGTGCGTATGTATGCGTGTGTTTGTATACTGCTCACTGCGTAAAGCTCTCTACCATAGAATACTCTGGAGCTTTACAAGATTTGACTAGAAGAGGAAGACTCTAAGTAAGTAAGTAAGTTAAGTGCGTAGGTACATCTACAAAATAAAATGTAGAAGAATATCCCTGGAATAATACCCTTACGTGGTGCATTACAATATTACATATTGTAAATAAGTAGGTAGGTTGCTTGGTTGCTGAGCTGGTACGTAGTAAAGTAGTATTAATGTAAATGTGTTCAAGCATCTACTACGATCCTAGTATGAAGCCAATATTATTGTGTAATGGATGAAAGGAACGGGTTGGGTAGAGATGAGAGCATGCCAAAAGAAATTAATGATGGGTTGATTACATGAATGAGCCTGTCTTGTCTTGTCTGTCTTGTCTAGCCTTGCCTTGCCTTTCCCGTCGTCCCGTCCGTCTTTAATCCAAAAGCTCATGCTTTACTTACCATCAACAGCTTTGGTATAAGGTGCTGGCTTCGTTCTCATGTAGAATACTACACGCTAGTAGATAGATGCACATTGAAAAGCACAAAGAGATAGATATGCAGTATGTATTGAAAAAGGAAAAGCAAAGTAAGTAGGTAAGAAAATTCCAGTTCCAGGCAAGCCAACTTACTCACTCTCTGCCTTCTCCTCTGTGTGTGTTGATGAGATTTCTCGTAAATTCTCAAGAGTCGAGCCAAAAGTTCCTTCTTGAGAAACAGGCCCATAAAATATTATAATCATATGTGTGCCAAGTCAAGGCAGGCAAGAAGAGCAGCCAGATCAGACCAGAGACCAGACTGAACCAGAGAGAGAGAGCCGCATATTACACTAAACTACTACTACACAACCACACATAGTAGTACATGTACGAAAAACTCACTCGCTCAGTTCAGTCAGATAAGCAATGCGCCTATCAACGTGTAAGCACTGCTGTACTACTACAACCATGTGGAGTAGCAGACAAGAGAGAAGAAGACTTACTGGCTTGGCTCGCACATTATATTTTATTTCGTATTACTAGAGCGTGCATAACTAAAATATCGAATGGAAAATTCAAAAAGCTCTCCCAGTGCTAATCATACGTACATATTCGAAAAGGAGAAAGATCAGCAGCAGCGGGTTAGATCACACAGGCCAGAAGTTCTGTACTACTTGTACAGTGTGCAATCGGAGATCCTTAGGGTCTTACTACCAGATTGCATACTTGCCTAATATTTAGTTACATAGTGCTTCACTTACTGCTTCAGAGTTGAACAGTGATTGTCTCGAGCCTCATTCATCAAGATCAATATGCATACAAGGATTATTATTAATAATAATAATGAAAAGTGGGTTTATCCGCTTGAGGATTTATTGGATTTCTTGTTAGAAACTAGAAAGGAGGTAGTTTAGGCTGCTGCTTTCTGGATTTTCTACAGACATACCTTCAGTTTACAGATGAAATAAATACTTATTATGTAGTAAGACAGGTATTGGCTTCTCTAACAATGTTGCACATTAAAAATATACACGTACATAACATTGTGCGTTGTTAATGCGTGTACTATGTTGCTCTGAGGGAAAACAGGACGAGACAATTGAACAACCTCCTTGAACGAATGAAACAATGCAAAGGATAGGTACTTATATGTACAGGAAGAGTCAAGGGTGAATCCTCGGAGTTTTTTTACATTTGATTTGAAATATTGGCTCTACGTCAGCAGGTTTCTCTTCTACTTCACTATTGCCTTATTTACTACCAAGCTCTCAACAGTTCGTTGCGAGTTGAGAAATATGAAAAGTACAAGTAACATAAAGCACTGAATTTATCTTGACACATAAACGACTACCACTACCAAAGAAGTAATATTGGTATTACATTTACTACAATCACTGATGTAAGCATCTATTGAATTATTGGGTATGACTGGTTTCGTTTGGGTGCTGGGCATGGCGCTAAGAACATATATTTGCGTAGGAACCTGAAATAATTTATTAATAGCCCACAGGAATAAGTTCGAGCTCATTGTATTGTGCCGAGTGTGATTGATTTTGAATCAGGAGCTTTTTACACAGTGTGTACTATATATACTATATAACACAGATAAATAAATGTAATAATGTATAGCGAAGCTGTCTCTCTTTTCATTACCCTTTCAACAATTTGGTATCTTTATTAAGTTTCCAATTCTTCTTGGCTGATGTCCTGTCTTGTCGTGTCCTGTCTGCTTTCCTCTCCACTGGTCGTTTTGTCAGTCTGGTGGTAGGTAGGGTCTGGTCGGCGGACCTGATCGAAATTCTATGCCAGCAGCATAATCGATCCAGGACTCGTGAGGAATAATGCAAACAAAACAATAGAAATCAGCACAAGGAAAAAAAAGGCTACGTAGGCATCTCTACCTACAATTCTACTAGAGAACTTTAACAAGCCCCACCAACTTAACAATAGTGGTAGTCACTCTGGACAACTCCAGCACACATGATGACCAAGAATAGCAGCAGTCGTCTAGTCTCGCTCCTGTTTCAATGTATACTTTACTCAAGAACTTAATATGCTACGCGGCCACTAGAAGGTTACCATATAAGGCGACCATGAACTTGTAGTTTAACTTGCATGATATAACCTCATTACTACAGGGAGATTGCATACTACTAGTTGTGTATTCTTCTTGTGTGTTATACATAGTAGTGGCACATAGTAGCTTTGCTGTCTCATAACACGTTAGATTGGATATGGATTAAAGGTACAGTTTATATTGTCGACAGGGCTAGTAGGTGTATTTCTTATGGAAACGTAGAGAGTGCTAATGGTTCATGTGCTGGTAGCATGCAGGTATTGTTGAATTGAAAAAAGATTAGAGCTCTTTCCATGCGTTCCGTTATTTAAATTGAGATTTGAATCGAACAGGGAGTTGAATGAAGGCATTGTTTCATAATTTGTCGAGTGCCAGACTTTACTTGACTGGGCCAGAGGGGACACTCACTTTTACAAGTATAAATGTAGTGCGTTATTAAAGACGTAGACAAGAGTGTGGTGAGTGAGTACTACGGGCGGATGGTCATGCTTAGAATATTTCTTACTGCTCAGGAGCAACAGAGAAATCCTTCTTCTGTGCAAGTGTATACAATCTGACGTCTTATACCATATCAATTATTTTTTTTACTCACACAGCAGAGCTATATAGGAAATATTTCTTTTCTTCTCCGACTTGGCTGGGTTGGCTTGTCTTGTCTTCATGGAGAAGAACAATAATGATAGTAATGGTTGGACTGCAAAGGCAGTCTTCCCATCAGCATCTCTTTCTCACAGCTCATCTCTAATCTCTACTACTCCCTTCCGTTTACTTCTGAAGATTCTCTCCAAGCCAGCAGACGTATGACAGATATATCCAAGTCCAGAGGCAAGAGAAATTGTACATATCAGGTGCATCCGCGCGGATTGCCCGATGTAACTTACTGAGCCAAGCCAAGGAGACTTCATATCGTATTTCTGATCGTACATCGAATGCGAAGAGGTAAATAAGATGAATGATTACCTTCTGAAAGGAATAAGGGCCAGGCTATACTCCACTCATTCAGTTCAAGTTCATCCGACGCTTTCACGGACTGAACTCACATACCTACTACATACTTTGACGGATGGAATATATATTTTATACAGGAGAACATTATCGATTTATCGCTAGTCGTATTATTGTCATGTATACTTTGAGAAAATGTTTCAGTCAACAAATGAACCCTACGTGCGTACCGTATCACCTACACGATTAACCGTATGTAACGAAAAATGGTGATACAAAATAAACGCATATTTTTCACTGTTTTAATTGTTCCACAGCCATATAAGAAATTTTTGATTACAAATTTATATGGAAATGTATTAATATGACTAGATAACTTTGGCAGAATACAGTCAGCCACGTTGAGTAATTCACATAAAGTTTCAGCTCGGGTCAGTTTGGATTTCAATTTTGATTAACATTGTTAATAATTCCCTTTGCACTGTAAGATCCATACATTGGTGATTGAGTGAGTTTGTGAACACGAGCAGTTTATGACTAAATGTTAAACATCACAGTGTACACTTAATTCTGAAGCAGTACAAGTGCTCTGTGTATGTTTAAAACATGAACTTGGAAGTATAGTTGCATACATTTGCTTTGTGCTTGCACTCCGTTTTGTATCGTAAATAAGGATCATTACAGCTGAGCCCGGATTGAAGCCATTATACTTCATGGTTAGATTTCGTCGATACTTGCATACGATGATGTACGGGGCTTACTTATATGCAAGTGTACCTGATTTTGTTATAGACTGGACAAGATCATATATAAATATAAATACATTTGTCGGGATCAGCACCGTATTGGAATATGAAGAGGATTGTCCCGTATCATTAGACAGATGTACGTAAGTACATAGCCGACACACAGGCATTGTGAATTTATATGGGAGCCGGTGCCTTATAAACTACGTATTTACATACGCTTGTGTGTGTTAGTATACACTTTTCGGTTTTTAACGAACGTTTTTTGCTGCGGGGATTGAATTGGATTTACAGTCGAGTGAAACGATAGAGGATATTGAGTCGAAGGCTTTGGAGACTTACGATCCTTACCATTACATGCAGATGTATTCGAGACAAGTAGAATCTAGTCGCAGTGCTCGGCACACACAACTCGCTATGCCATTACGATTGCCATTACATTACACACGTCAAATCAAGGCGGTCTAGCAGGAGCAGCAGCTCTACCACCACTATATGTATACTATATAAATATTCACAACAAAAGTGTTTAGCTGCCTAGCGGTCTTCCTCTTACCAACACAACTGCCACAACTCACTGTGATGCAAAGAAGGAAGAAGCAGAGTGGAATAGAAAAAAATTGATCCTCGTTTTGCCTTGACTTTGGGATTGGATTGACTTGACGTGTGAATGCAGTGTGCCTTTTATTTTACCCGGCGCGTCAGCCTCATCATTACAATGTGAACAGTACAATGGAAATGATAGGACACGCTATATGGATGCACTAATATGCAACAAAAACGATTGTAAATATGTGCGTACTCCCATTCTATTCGAAGGATCATACGATCGTGATAATATAATGCAACATTTTATAATGGGAAACATTTTGGTACGTAGTTTAGTAGGGAAGCCTCTGCACCACTACTACTGTATAGTAGATACAGTAGTGTGTTCACGTACAAAAAGACAAGAGAATCAATGCTGCACGTGTCATATTGTTGTTAGCGGAGGAGAAATGGAGTTAGAAGACGTTTGGTTAGCAGGAATGGTGGTGGTGGTGGTGTCGGTAGTGTGATGTGTTACGCTGCACTGGTATATAATGGTGAAGACTTCATAGACACTCACAGCGTCAGTTCTCGGCACACACTATGAAATGAGCATGATTGTGAAGAAGTCATACATAATAATAAGTACATATATGGGCATAGTGTATTCAATGGGTAGAAAGGGGCAGTGCACATGGATTGGGCTAAGCCGGACTTGAATTTGACTTTGACTGTCAATCTGGTTTGCTCTTTGTACTTACTTACTAATATGCAGATATCACACATACTACAATACTAATATGTCGTATTGCTGTACGTTGCGTTGATTTCCTGTGAACTTGAGTAACGTTACGTTGCATGCAAGTAATACACGCAGAGAGTAGTACACATATTGACATGACGCGTATGTTAAAGAGGAATGGCTCCAGGTATGGATTTACTGTTCTGTCTGCAGATGCTCACCACTATGCTGGTGTACTGTACAGTTGTACTTTGGCAACAAGATGTGTGTTCTAACAGAGAGATACTGACGAGGAACATGTGTACTGTGTACTCAAGGTAATTAGTACGACAGGAGTTTTTGCTTCGTGAAGTGAATTGAAAAAGTGTAAATCCGCATTCTTTCCCCCATCACTCAGAGGATAAGCAGCAGAAGTGTGCCCTATTTGGCAGGGCAATCTTAATTGAAATTACATTTTTCAATCCCTGCCCACATTTAATTCCATTTTATTTGCTTGCATTATCGCCCTAATATTTGCTATAAAGGATAATACTGGTGTTTACAAAGATTTAATAGTATAGTTTGTAAAAGTGAATATAAATTGTATGGATGAAAGAAAACCTGCAAAATAGTTTGGAAAATTAAAAATCCACAATGTTCCCACATTCCCACCGTACCCTAACAAGGTCCAGCAGATCCTTTTTTTTGTAATCTTGCACCATTTTCTTTTCAATCCATTCAGTAAAATAATAAAAGATAATACTTTTCTTTACGTACTAATGGTCAGTTATGAATTACTCTACTCTACAATTTTACCTTTCGTGTGTATGTTCTGGAATCGGTTGTTCATTTTACCTGTGTGTTTTGTTCTGTTTAAAAATTTACCTTTCCATTTGTTGTAACAATATTATGTACACGCATGTACATATGTGGTTCAATAGCAATGCCATTAGCATTGGACACCGCAAGATTATTTAACCACGGTCGTAATCGGAAAGAAAATATAATATCCCTTGTCTTTGTATAAGTAGGTAGTCTGATAGTGGCTACACTCTCATTATCGCATTGCTCTGCAGTCGTTTCAAGTAGACACTGAAAGATACAATTCAAGTCCGTTACAGCTGAATACAAGTTTAAAGTAGTATCTTCCAAGGCTAAGATTTAGAAGCCTTATAGGTATATATCTGTAAGATCACATTTCAAAGATCAAATCACCATGTTCGTACCTAGTTATTTGATAAACAGCCCAGAGTCAATAGGATAGAACAGAACAACAACTTTCATAGTAATAGAGTCCAGCAAAACAAAACAACTTTAACGAATTCAATCCTCAATGGTACATGGTACTCCTTTATATAATAATATATGTGGTTGTTGGGGAGAGGTGCGCGTACACTAAAATGGCTAGTGATCCTACTACAGAAAGAAAACAAAACGAAAAATTTACGTTCAAGCACTGCATATTCCTTATCCAGTCAAGTCAAAGTATCTCTGCACAGCATAATGTGCACTGTAGTACATAAGTATACACTTGTTAACTATACACTAACGAAAGACATGCACATCCACACGAATGGATTGGAATTTTTCGTTAATGGCTTGTCTTGAATCTTCACTTGCCGAGTTGCTTATTGTTAGCTATATGTACATAAGTACTATCTACCTTATATACTAATACAGATATACTGAAATGTATACTGAAAAAATTCTGTGTTGTAAAAAGTGCTTGTGCTTTGGGCCAAGTCAGAAAATAAAGGAAACGAGGCAATACTCCTCTTCTAGACGACAAGCTACTATTAGTAGCGTGTACTTTATTTCTCTTCTTTGTACATTTACTTATGCAGCACAGAAAGAAAATCGAAATTCTCCTTCTATACTAATATTCCATCACCTTGACTTTTTCTTACCAGAGAGAGGAGAGAGAAGCGCAGTATACATTACTAATAGCATGTAAGCACAGTTTCCAAAAAGATACTTTCATCTGATGTAAGTGAGTGAGGAAAAAAATACAAATTACAATAAATTATATTAAAATTGGTCGTAAAAGCTGCCTTCTTTGTTTCTCTTCTCTCAAAGTCAACTCGAAGCAAAGTTATATGATCACAGACAAAGTACAAGTAACATCCCTGACTAAGTAAGAATATAACCCGGTACAAAGAATCAAGTCAAAGAGCAACTCTCGAAGCAGAAGCACAGAGACGAAAATGAAGGTAGCGTCAATTCTTGTAGAGTAGTAAAGCGTCAAAGAAGAGAGCTTCTTGCTTGACTCAAAGTCTCTCTCTCTCTCTCTTTTGTCTAAGTTGGGCTATTGGAGCGATTGAAATAAAATTGAAAGAATGTTTGTAGGAGTTTTTGAAAGTGTTTTGAGTTGAGCTAAAGGTGCAGTTCAGCTCTGCTCACTGCCACTATAGGGTCCTATTCTGTGCGCACACACAAAAAGTCTCTACTTAGGTTTACATTCACTACTTACTTACTTGTTCACCAGAATTTCGTGAAAAAGTTGCAAGTGAGCCGCAAAAAGTGGCCCTATCACTACTCCGGCAAGAGAACAATCTTAGCCCATTGGATTTAATGATATTACCTTCATGCTAGCAGTACACCGTAAGAGCATAGTAGTAACGTAATGTACTAGTATCACTATCTATATTTCTTCCTGTGTCTTGCTTGTCTCTCTCTCTCTCTCTCTCTCCCTTACCTTTTACTTTATTAAACTAACTAAACTTCAGCTGTGTGTGAGTTCAACCGGGTCTTCCTCCCATACCTCCACTTTTCTTATAAACAGTTTCCTTTTGTTAGTAATATACGATAGCACTTATATGCGCCCTTATTAGTACTTCACAATGTTACTGAAGTGAGTGCAGAGTGTCTGGTCCTACTCCTTACAATATCTCTTACCATATTGTTAAAGCGATGTTGGTGGGTTTACGTAAGTAGCAGAGTAGTCTCACATTGCACACAACTTAACAGTGGAAGTATCTGATAGTTAGGAAAAGGAAGATGAAACGTGTAACTCTACTACTGTAGCAGACCACAAAGCAAACCACTTCTAAACGCTGTAGTAATAAGAAGATATAAAATAGTCTCATGCTAAGAACTAAATATACAGAATACAGATACGATCCGATGTTCGTAGTAGAGAGTGAGTGAGAAAAAGTTCAAGTTGGAAACACAAGGAAAATATAATAATAATAAGCGAGAGAGTCAAGTCAAGTCACATTACCTTATGTTAAGTAAAAGTCTTGTCTGAGTTTGACTCTGATTCCCTCCTCCTCACTCATTTTTCTATAAAATATTATGGGGAAGGAGGTGCGAGAGGAAGGTAAGGTAATGTTTAACTCACAGTCAAAGTCAACGTGAACTACCTTAAAAAATAAATAGTGTAGCCAGAGTCATAGTACACAGATAGTAGAGAAGGAAGAGCGAAAAGAGTTAGATAGACGAGCAGACACTTCGTAACTTAAGTTAAATGAGTCTAGAGTCTGGTTTACTCGCATCTCTCACTCCCTTCTGGTGCTCGCACGACTTTTTCTGACTTTTCCTCACAAACAGTTACGCTGGTTACGTACTCGATCCGAAGTCTACGACTACCACCATACAATTTCTACAACTCACATAAAACAATACAACATGTAGAAATACCTTCATGCATACATTTTGTTACGTATGGCTACCTCGTACCAATAAAGCCAGCTGCATGCCTGCATCCTATATACATACATACACTTAAGTATTTACCCGGGATCGCAATGCTATTTACATACATATAAGAAAGTACGTCGCATATATGCACATTTTCCCACAAACAGTAAAATAACTACGTCGTAACCCACATCATGTTGTCTCTCCAATACCTACTACTACATTACATTGGTAACCTATACAAATAACCATATAGGGAAATATATATGTACATTACGTGGCTATTTGCGTTCGGGATGCATAATATAGGGCGGTAGTCTATCTTGTCTGTCTGTGTCTGTGTGTGTGTATGAGGTACCTGGGTAACTTCTGTTCTCGTTTCCTTTTCTTTTCGTTTCTACTCCATTTCTTGCATGGCCTTTAAAAGGACGACGGGAATGGAAATGGAAATGCATACTGTGGAATGGAATGTCACACAGGAGCAGCAATCGTGGTTTCATTTCACTTCGCTATTTGTACTGAAAGCGAACAAGTAAGTGGAATACACGTTCGGTTGGCTAAAGTCTCTCTGTTTTCTTCTCTTGGTCTCCTGCACTCTCTCCTGCAACTACTACTACCGCTATTACTACACTTGTTCGTTCATAGTTTGGGTTGACGTGCCTTTATTTGGGTTGTTCTCATCTAATTTAACTTGCCTTTTGTACAAATGAGAGTTACTTTTACTGCAAGAGCCACAAATAGTACCTACTATCACACAGCTACTAGCTATATACACAGAGTAGCATGTGTAATAATAGTTTCTCTAGGCTGCACGTTCATGTACTAACTGCTAACGACACAAAGTTCAACTACTAGGCGCATAGGTCTTTGCATCATATCGTTTGTATGCCTATGTGTGTCTGGTCATGGAATGCATTGCACTGTGGTAATCTAATGTAATGTAGTAGGTTGTACTAAGGAAAAGGCAAAGATAAGCTTACAGCTACCAACTCTTCATTTTATACGCTATGCGAGTAGTTAAGGCTTAAGGGAAGCAGTTTGTCTTAAAAGTTTCTTCTCGCTCCGTACGAACGTACGTACTACTGTTACTAGTTGTAGGTCATTTCATTTCTATGGCGAATTCTAATACTAGTACATACTAACAGATATACTTATGTACGTATGGCTTCTTTCTGTATACAGTAACGGAGCTACGTGCCTCTCAGGGTAGAATCGCACATACACTTTGATGCTATACGTGTAGTAACATGGGTTACCTTATAAAAATGCCTTCACAACAATAGACAGAAAGAATAGAGAGGCAATGTTTATAGTAGTAAAAGATTACTTTGGCTAACTACTGTCCTATTTACAATACACATACTATATAATATAATATATTCTCTATATACAACAACAGCTCAGCTGATGGGCTCCAGAAAATGGCCAAACTCCCACCCACAACACAACAGCAGGAATTCCAATTCAGCTCAATAAAATGAAATGGCGATACGATCAACGTTCCGTCCAACCGTACCATGAGATTTAGCAAGTCGCCAGTCGACTCCAGAATATAGGCACACGCTTTCCTTCATATGGTGTATACTTTTAATAGGATGTCCTATCGTTAAGCATAAGCACGCTCACGTTGTACTCGCAATTGTAGCGCCAAATTGCACACTAAGGCTTGGACATCAACCATCAGTTTTTACACTAACTTTTTTGGCTTGTAAAACATTTCAAGTCTCCAACAGAGTTTCCTTCCGATTGTATCAACCGTATTTCTGATATATTAAATCAATTGTAGGTAATTGAGGTTAAATGTTAAAATTAAATGGTTCATTTAAAAATAATTTTTTAACAAGATAATTATGTTCGTGTAGATTAAGAATACTTCCTTAAAAATTGTCTAAATATCCATAAAATCAATTGGTAACACTCATTAAGGATTGAACTTAATTATGTCTTCCTCAAGCGCCGAGAATTAATTATTGCTTTTCATATATACTAATGTGTAATTGTCGAAACAGATATCTGTTTGTTACAGTCGTTATTGATATTAATGTATGTAGCATACAAACAAAATTATTTGTTTGTGACTTGATGCTGCTTTCATAACATTAAATCTATTATTGTTTTATTAGACATTCCTGAAGCCATTTCAAGCAACAACATTACGTAGCAAAGTCGAGTCTGGAAAGAGTAATAGTGCACTGGGGTCCACTAAGCGCTAACCTTAGATAGGATATTAATCCTACTGACGCCAAGAAAAAAATGACTAATCGTAGAGTCGTGTAATCCTGCACAGATTTTCTCCCTCTCATCGTTTTAGTTGACGAATCAGGTTTTCCACCGATTTCTTTCTCCAAGTACACGATAAGTACATAGCGCTGTATCCACGAAAGTACAGACCTTGTGTTGGACAGCTTTCCAAGATATTCTGAGTATCTCTCTGGCAAAATTAACTCCAAATACGTACCATTACTACAACCACGTATAAGCCTGCCCGATAAGGCAGTTATACATAAATATCTACTTTTTGAAGCAAGGCTTAACAATGAACAATGTATTACATTTATATATTGTAAGTACGTTTCTATACATTGTTAAGGCTAAATTGGGTTTGTATACACAAGTACTGTGTAAAAGCGTGTATTAGGTATAGTAATTGTGTATAGATATTACTTGCAGAGTACAGATTGAAACAGGTGAGTTGTATACAACAATATTTCTACACAGTGATGTGTGTACGGTTTTAGTGCTCGACACGAAGAGTTGGACTGCTTTGCATTTCGTTATCTTCTTGAAGGTGCACAATAACGAGTGAGTACAGAGCGAGCGTGGAGAGAGGAGAGTGAATAAAACTATGCTGCTTAGAGATTTCGATGCATTATGCAAGGTTATGTAGGGTTATTTTACGTTAGGTATAGGTTGGTTTATGTATGATGCACTTATCGTCTCGTCTGCCTCTAATTTAGCACCTTGACTAACAATAAGTAAGTCAGGTCTGGTGTGCTGTGCACTCCTCGACAGATTTTCTTCGGCACTTCTCATCTCTTCAAGTGCAAGCAATAAAAACCACGTTAGCGTCAAATATTTTGCACTTGTACGAGTGTGCGAGTAGTTTTATCTGTACATTGTATCTCCGCACAAAGCATATCTCCTATCTACTCCCAGTCAACAGACTGAACCAAACCCAGAATAACTTAACTTTTGTATAATTTTCCTGTATGTGCAACTCGTGAATGTAGAATGGGGCTGGTTACGTACGTTCCATGTTGTATTCCTCAATAAATTGGAGATTATGCATAGTTTCCAGAGTACCGTGCTAGGAATACTTCATCTTCGATACGAAGATATTTCTCAACTGCTTATTTAGTAATTAATTTTCTCCCATTCAATTTTTGACAAATGATCAATTTCAAGACTTTTAGTTATTTTAAAATGTATATATTATTTCTGAATTTATTAAAGTGGAACAGATGTTGGTAGTAGGTACAATATCATACCTCAATCTAAAAAGACGTAAAATATAAAACAAAAATTCAAAAGTAAGTTTAAGAATACTTATTATTGGAGTTTACATTTAATGCTGTGCGTGAGCATTACAAAGGGGTTATTGTTGCTCCCTTTTCTCTCACTAACCCTCTGCTTCGAGGGAGCAGTACGAAAACTAAAAGCTCGTCTTCATTTTCGCCCATATATATTCATAGCTGTCTCCTTGCGGTGAGGACTGAAGTTCAGACTCACCATAAGAGAGCCAACTTTGGTTATTTTATTGGACCGGACAGGTATGGGCTTCATTCTAGTCAACTCTCAGTCAGTCAGCCAGCCAAAGCGAGACCAACCAAACCAAACGCACATTAAGGGACGCAACAAAAGCCAACTCACGGCAAGCCTAGATTTGATTTTATATTATTGCTATTACGACTATGCCCATTACATTATATTATCACATCACATTACCTTACATTACATTACTTTAAGGTTTTGGAATTCTCACTCACTAAAATACGATACATAGGTAACATATAACATAGGTACTATAATACAGGAAACAGCGCAATAGTTTGCAGACGAAATATTCCTCTAGTACTATAGATATATACGAACACAATGTATCTTTTTAGTATACGGGAGTTTTGCATTCTCCCTCGAAGCTCTCCTCTCCATCGTGGATCACTGTGATGTGAATTGACGACTATATTGTATTCAGTACAAGAGTTCACTTCAGGTCTGAATTCTCAAGCACTACTTGAAAAGACACATAAAATTTTATGCACTACGTGCCGGTTTTAACATGTAAATGTTCGATTAACGACAATAATGTACAGAATGAAATGAACGAGAAATTCTCTAGTACAGCGCACCACATAACACGAATTATTTTACAGTATAGCACAAGCTTATGTAGTATTTGCGGTGCCGGGAGAGGAAACCATTAGTTTATTACTTTTATCATGATAATACACACTGCTAGAATTCCACGGTACACGTTTGGCGTCACTTTACAAGCCTATCTACGCTTCATTATGTGCAGAAAATCTCATTTACACCGAAACGGCAATGTACAGAGATTACTTACGAATATTATATGAGGCAAGATTAGAATTTGATTGGTTTTGTCGCTAATGAACAATTTGTAGCCGAAAAATTCCCATAGGCAAAAGGAAGCGTAAAAATGCGTTCCTACATATAACACAGTGGGAATTGCATGTTTTATGTCTGTATAACTATGTAGGAATTATCTACTGACCGTTGGAACATAAAGTACATTGTAACCACGTAATCTCCATTGTCTACTTCATAGCAGTGTTTAGGTTTTATGCTAATGTTTAAGGTAAAATAATGAAAGTAGTACATAAATTCAGAGCCAGTACACAAGGAGGTGATATTAAAGATATGATATATGACGCTATACGATGTAAATACTTAAGTAGTGTATTACATTGGATTGAGTAGAGATAATGCAAATGAAATGGATGGCGAGCATGGTTATTGCTGGCCTGGCCGTTTATAGTTTGAAGCATAGAAGGTTGATGTAAGGTTGGCAGCCTTGTTCATTATATCATGTTCCGTGTCTCCCGTGTGTATGTGGTGTTGTGTGATGATGATTATGATATGATGTTATTATCTCCGTGCATTCTATTATTTTTCTTATTATGATGATAGCTTATGAGAAGAAACACAATAACATAACGCAGAGCTAATCAGTACGCATGGAAACTCGTCTGGTTAGCCTCAGTTGACTTGACTCTCGTCTCTCTCCGTCTCTCTCCGTCTGTGAGATGGATTTGCTTTCAGTTTTATCTCAATGCGTAATAATCTGCTGTGTACTACTTACGTAACAGTGCATGAGTAGATTCTCTGTGTATTTCGCCAAGGCCTGCCTTTTCTTATTTGAAGTCAGTTGGGTCGAGTAAGGCTTGTTTAGCGTTGATGAGTTGAGTGCAGATAGGTGAGAGCGAATTAGAGACAAAAGGAAATTAAGGCGGTTCTCCATGGAATCTTAAGATTTCTTGCCGAACTGAACTAAAGTGAAGTGAAGCAATTTTTTACCTTCTCCTCACATCACTGCTATACTTATACTATTCACGGCCACGATTCAACCCTTCTACTATATGTACTACAGATACTGGAAACAAGTCTCGTTTTCTACTACACACTACACAATTTTCATTTACTCATACTGACTGAGTGACTGACAGATTTCGCTGAAACATGGAAATTAGACTCCCTTTATCTGTACTTAGTCATTCGGCTGGATGATAAATTACCTTGATACGAATTTTAGCTGTTCGAAAGCAATACAGATAAATTACACTGGTAAATAGGGAGTGAGTGAACAGTGTGCAGGATAAGATGAGCTGATATACAGGCCAGGAGAACAGGTGCACACGGCAAAAAGCAATCTACACACAGACAATTTCACAAAACATGTTCACTCGGTGTGCTCCTCTTTTCAGTTCCTCTCTCTCTCACTCTTGAAAATTACTTAAATGAAGTTAATTCGCCATGATCTCCATTTTACTGCTTACGCTCTATTTTTCTATAATAAATACATGTATTATAGGAAGAACATGCAATAATGATCTATGTATGTGAATGTATGCGTTGGCGGATTCAAGGCAACCTCCATTAATTGAACCATCTATTGATTTTTTCATGTGCATATGTAGTGCACGACAGAGAGCACACACAGTAAGACAAACGAATTCAGCAAAAGTAAAGTAAACTAAAGACTATTCAAGTCATAGGAGACTCTGTGTGTGAGTCGTGTGTATTCCAGTTTGCAAACGACTGTTGTAATCCGATGTAATGTAAAGTAAAGAGCAGCAGTAGCACAGCGACTAGCAGTGAGAGTGAGAGTGAGAGAAGAAATATCTTTCGTATTTTATCCAGGCCAGGCGTTTAATTGGGTTGGGCCGATTGCCCAGATGGGAAATAAACTAGCATAGTTGCACCACTACTATCAGCATCAACGCTGCTGCTTACGTAACGTAACATAAGCAAAAGGACCTATTCGACCCTCTTCCTCCTTTCTTGCACACTCTCACACTTCTCTGTGTCTTCTGTTGAAGGCACTGCTACTATACTACCACTAGTATATGTGATGTAAGTATGTGTGAATCTATAGACATCTCCCTACTATGTATGTAAGTATATGTACCTATTTATACGGTATCTGTAGTACTATCTATAGAAGTACTTTATTTTATCTGGGAACAAGTGCAGTAACTATTGCCCAGTGTGCTATATACGCCAGTGCTTTGAATGTGTGCTCTCTCCTTTTCAGTCACTATTCCAATGTGATGTGATAATGCACAAGACTCACTTTCTCCCTTTAGTGCAACTACACACACACTACCTACTTACTAGCACTATTAGTAGACACTAGTGCTTTCCTAGCTCACCATTATTACTGCACTCACAGCCATTCAATACTATGTTACTACATTCTGATAACACATGTGCCTTACGTAAAGAACTACGTATTACACATGGATTCCTATGGTGCTGGTACGCAGAACTCACACAATACTCAGCATTACCTACATAATACATTAAGTACTCTAATAGTGCTAATACTAGTATATATCTGTATATTATAGGTACAGGATAAAAAGTAAGATTCTGGTGGAATCTTCTGTGAGTGTGTGTGCTAATAAGACTAGTAAGGGCAATAGAGCAGTAGTGGCACGACACCATCCCTGCTGAGTGCTTTCCTTTCTTTCTTTCATTTTCCTTTCGCTTTCCTTTAGTCTAATATCCTAAGTAATGTTACCTAATGTAATGTGTGTCCCTTAGCTCCTTTATACTCTCTTGTAATGTTCCGTAACGCAGTCAGAGTTCCCCGTGCCTACTGTTACAGTAGATTCTCTCCCTGCTGTATGTAGCACCTTTAATGCTTTTTTTTGAGCTTTAAACTAATGTGTCTTTCAAACTTGCAGATAGTATACGTATGCATGTAGAATATTGCACAACGTACGTAATGGTTACTCACACCTTATGGATGGCAGAGCGAGAAAATGGGACAAGGTGGGAGAATGTGCGCGATCTCTCTCTCTCTCTCTCTCCTCTTTTCCTCCTCAGTCGTCGTCGCCATCCATATAAAGAACGAAAGGAGACCAAGCTAACATTATTGCATGCACATTGTAGGCTTCTTTAGGCTGTAGAAAATCAGATTCATGGAAGTGAAAGTGAGTGAGCGAAGTTAGACTCGGGTTGGAAGTCCAAAGTACCCGTAGAAGGAAAAGAAATCTGATAATCGGACCTGTTTGGCTCTTTTGCGGGTAGATTTATTTTATTTTATGCTGTGGTCATTAAAACGTGTGTGCAAGAGAGAGAAATCTGACTTGGCTTCTCTTCCATTGACCCTTATCCCGGCTACATTATGGGATATCATTAAGTATCCTTCTATATACACTACTAAACCCATTACAATAGAATATAACAGTAAAGAACATACATTCAGTTTCACCTTTTCCATCCAATCGACCCCTACCATAGTAAAAACAGTAAAGGTCCTGATCCTACACGTACATATGTGTATATGCACAATCACTATGTGAGTTCTCCGTGTGTACAGTACATGCTGTCCAAAAGAAAAAATCAAACTCTCCATTGACTCTCTGACCATTCATTCAGCCACAAGGAAACCTCTGCATTACTGTAATGTATCTCTATGCAGTCTCGTATTGTGAATGTACAAATAATGTGTGTATTCTTTTTCTCGTTTCCCTCTCCTTATGTTTTGGTATCAGCTCTCTCTCTCTCTGTGTCTCTGATCTGTGGTAATGGTAATAATGCGGAGAGTGAAGTGAGTGAATTGCGATTGGGATGCCCCTATGGAGTCATAATAATTTTTCCCCTCTTCAGATCATTTCGTTAGCTACGAGCAAGTTTTTCACTGGAGGTGGGTGAAGGAAATGCGGCTCATCCATTCGGTTCTCCACCGGAGGGCCGCATCTCATTATCATACAGCGCAGCACATATACTATAAAATAACATTACTGTATTTTTTACGTGCGGATTCTATGAAAATCACAAAGACAGAGAGCAGAAAACTTTTAGGCATCCACACAGATACAAAAAAAAACATAATACGTAAATACGAAAAACGTAATGCGCATACAAAGGTCGTCTCACTCGTCCTGAAGTGACTTTGTGGTTTTCCATGTAGTTTCCTCTCTGCGTGTACCGTAAAGCACAGTTTGTTTGACTGCCTTTATTAGCGCTAATGCATACACTTTGCAAATGGAGATAGGATTTCAGTAGAGAGGTCGAAATTGAATGTAGCCTTCAGCAATGAAGTTGCAACATCACATACATTAGAATGCATGGAGATTTGAGTGCACTATTTGACATTACATGATATTGTAGAGGTGGAGAGGTGAAATATTGAAGACTCAGTCTCCCAGTATCCGCTACAGTCATGTAATTCCAAATACTCCTTGCTGGGGGATGTTTCCACTTTCTACATTAAAGTACCCCCCGCCTACGGCCACTTACTGGGTTACAAGACAGCTAAGTGCCAGAGTCTCGTACAACTTTTCCTCTCTGGCTCTCTCTTACTCGCATGTTTCCCTTTCGGTTGGGTGTGGACCATTCGTTATTAAGACACTTTACCAAAAATTGGAATATTGAAACTTTGAATTGTCTTCACATGATTTGTAGTTTTATTTATATAAAGATCTATGCATTACCTTGTCTATCATTACAAAGCTAACGTGGAGCTCCGAGCAAATTATAGGTACTTGACTTTACTCTGTGGAATACAAATACAGTTCGCTGAAATCAATAAGGAATAAAATATTTGATTTGTCTCTCTTGAATCCTTTTCAAGTATGACGATGGTTGTAAAAGGGACGTATAGTGCAAACGAATCAAGCACAGCGATGAGAACTACTGCATTGTACTGTGCGATTCAAGCGAAAGAGATCTTTGCCCTTTGATCCATCCCAATCAAGCCCAATCACATCCTATTCTTACAAAGTGAAATACTCGGTTCAACTCTTTCGTAGTAGACTCACATCTTCCGCCCAGACATAGAAACTCACATTCGACACCACAATTCTTCTTCAACTCCTCGTCCTGTCTCTCTTTCTTGAGTTCCACCGAAATGCGTACTTTGATTGTCTAACCCGACATCAATAATAATTATTGCAGTAAAATAAAACTGTCTACTACAATTCTGCAACTTTACTCTTTTAATTGTCTTTGATCAATTTATTTATAAATAATCAATACCTGAAGTTTTACTAAATAATTTTGTACAGGTGTATAATTTGCTTGATATTGAAAAACACACTTTATTTTCCGTTCGCATAAGGAAAGGAATCTACAATACAACGTTTTATAAATCTGCATTTAAATAATAAGATATAAGACAGTTAAATGCAGCATCTTGGAAACGGTCGTGAATCTATCATTTAGGGAATCTGCATGCATCCAGGCAAAAAAAGGAGGAGAGAAGAATAGCCCCGACGAATTTTATTTTATTGTATCACATTCCCTATCATCATTTTATTTCTTAGCAATATCTTGCTTTTCCAACCTGTGTGTACGTACGTACGTGTATATAAAACAGTTTATGTACTCAACGCGTGCACTACGGGTTCATGTCTACAAAGAAAAGTAATGCAGTTCGACTTTGCTGCGCTGCCTTCATATAATAAAACTAAGAGTAAGTTCACAGTTTTAGACTAGTAGAGTCTCGTCTTGTTGGTGTAGGAATGTAATAATAATTTCCAATCTCCCCCTTCTCTTTCTCGTTCTGTCTTTTCCCTTTCGATTTTTTATTGTACCTATGATTATATGTATGTAGGAGGTATAGTTTAGTATAACAAACTTTAACCATGTATGTATATGTGGTATGACCTCCGTAAATTGTCTGGCCTAGTCCTCTCTGTTCTCTCTCACAAACAGATACGATTCGAATGGATTTTGTTGCATTGCATTAGATTGCATAGCTTATATTTTATTTTACCGGGCCATCGTAATACTGAGTATGAGTGAGTGCAGTGTACTTGTATATGCATGTAGAGTGGTATCACATCATAGGAACAGTGAAAGAGATATTTTATAAGATTCTATTGTACAGATAAGTTACACTGTGTGTACGTGGTATGGTGTGGTAGCTTCTATGCTGGATCCTCCCGTCTCGACAATAAAATGGATGGGTTGATGGAAATGATGGTGAGCAAATGCAAGCTTGGCTTAGTTGTTCAATCTATGGTAAAGGCAAAAGAGAGCCGAGCCAGTCGAAAATGTTCCACGGATGGATTTGAATTGGAGGCTTTACTTTACTTAACCTTTTTATTCCTCTCCTTGAGCCACTACCACTACTACCTACCACTACTGCATTTATAAATATACTTCCAGCCTTCTTACCATGATATTAACTCAGTTACTTATACAATAAGTAACTATATTACTTCAGTCGAGTATGTATTTACTATATGACTGCTACTAGTGTATTGGTATTTACAGGGAATACTGTACTGAAGGCTTTCCCAGTCTTCTTTGCATTGTTATGAGTTTGTGTATCAAAAATGCTCTCAATAATATCCTTTCAATCCTGTCAGATGCCTACCGACTACTTATATCTCATCATGAGATGCCAATATGTAATAACTTGTATAAAGTTTCATGTAGGTTTACTCTTCTGGTATATGTAGTGTGTTTAGGATATGCGATGCTCATGGTTGAGGTCGTGATAGTTTACAAATACTTACTTAGTACTTCGAGAGAGTGGAATACTAGTTAGTAGTTTGGCTTGCTCGCAGAGCTCCTCTCTCAGACCGTCTTTTGTGAGAGCTGAGTGAGTGCCATTATAATTTTGTTATACAATAAAAGAGAATGGGAACCTTGTTAACCTGATCCGATCCCTTTCGATGAATCACCTTATGTTGTGTATGTGTGTTAATCCTTTATCCTTTCATTTTTTTTTACCCACTCTGCTTTTCTTACGAATTATTTCCATCCCTTTTTCTTTCGGACTGAATGATAACTACCAGGTATTTGTTGTGCATTGGTGTCGATTGGTGTTGGAATTGGTGAGCCTCTGCACGCCGCGACGCTTTACCAACGCTCATTAGGACACGACGGCAAAGGGCGAGGCGACCTGGAAATTGTTTCTTGTCTACAGTTTAAGGAAATAGTTAAGGCTAAGTGGGGCATTCACTCGCTAAAGCACCTTTTCCATTCTAAATGAAGTAATGAAGTACTTTTTGATTCTTTCGCTACGCAGAATCTTTGAATTAATCCACCTTTCTTTTAAGCAGTTCATACCTATAATTTTAAATGACATTACAAAAACTAATTTATTTTAAAAAAAAGGTAGGTAACATTAATATAACTCTAATATTCTTGTTCTGTAAACGAGAATGTCACATTTACACATTTCAATTTTTAAAAGCGTCCGTTATTTGCAGCGAACCATTTTAACCGCCTTCGTGCACATAATAATATAAAGTGGAGTTCAAAAAAGGTCGCCTCATATCTGTGTGCACTTGCACGTTACTGAGATGATGGAATACATATAAAGACATCGTTATAAGTAATTTTACATACATACCTAGGTTAGCTTCTCTGTTTCCTCCAAATTACAGTACATAGTCCCATTTTACTGAAGCCGCTCTCTCAACTCTTTGTTTGCGTAGAATATGCTCCTAATAATAATAATAATAATAATAATTAATAATAATAAAGTATCTAAAGCCTTCTTATATTCAAGAGTAAAGAATGTTTGCAGATGAGGAAAAAAGGTACACCAAAGGGATTGCTCTGTAAGTTTCGCTAGCAATATCGAGTCTGACACTGTATATTTTCTATTGAACACACTGTTCTCTATCTCTTTACTGCTTCCTACGAGAGAGGAAAGGATCCCTTGCTTTACTTTCTTCACGTCCTTCCGAATTGCCTGGTCTAGTATGCCACTGATATCGCACTTTGTAGTAATCGTCAAACGTTCGTATAAACACGTAACAAGCCCTTTCTCACCACTAAGCAATCTACTCTCTCACAGAACACTCAACACCAGCACACCAAGTCGATCAACGAACAATACTGCTCCACACAATAACACAATGGCTTCATAGAGATTCTGACAGGTTTTATCTAAGCAAAATACGTACATATCCCTGTGCATACTACAAAGTACAATGATCGTTAAGACTCTATTATAACATCAACTTGAGCTGCATGGATATCCATGTGTAATTTCGAATGCAGTCGTCACCGTCACCATCATCACTATTACTTATGAAAATTACGGATACAACGTAACATTATAATAATAAGAGTGCTTTATTGATATCGTAAAGATACTATTGGACATTTTAACTACTGTATTATTGTATCAATCTCACTTACTTACATCTAAACTGATACTGTTTCTCTTATCGCATTCAAATTCCTCTGTAAGCAAGCACAGAGGCCAGAAAAGTGGTCAAATAGCTTCTCCCTGTAAGTACATGATATTATTATTATGAGCAAGCTTATGGCAAGTCTGCTGGTTCTCTCTGGCCAATCGTCTATCTGAACAACTAGTCATCAAGCTTTACTTCTCCTTTCAATAGTTTACCATTACTAACCCTATCAATTATATTGGCATGGCATGGCAATGCAGTGAACCGACTGCTATGCCACCCGATGTAATAAGTAAGATGGATGGATTTGGATTAGCTATGCTGTAAGATTGCCTCTATTTTATATATGTACTCTGTCTATATGTACATTATGCTTTATGCGTGGTGTTGTACTACATTTTATTGTTACGGGAGAAAGGAAAAGAATATGATGCGATAGTGGAGAAGAAGTGAGTAGACCTTTAAAAGCTTAAGTTAGCTTAACTGACGTTAGTGCTAGTAGCCTTCGTATAAAGTGTGACGTTAGTAGTGTAACGCACTGAAAAATAGGAAAAAAACGTTTCGTAGTACGTTATGTTATGTCTCGACCTTTTTCACTCGCCATTCACAAGGCTTACTCTAAATAGTAGGTAATAGCTATATGACATTAGATACAGAGTTACTTTATGGGAAGAGTAGCACTATCTTTGTGTGTACAGTATAGTAAGTAGAACTTTATCCAAACGTCTCATATAAATATTCCACTGTGTCTATGTGGATCTTTTGTATGCTACAGTTTTTTCTGAAGAAGCGCACAATGCTACACGTTGGAAACGCTACTGTAGAAAAAATTTCAACAATCCTTAACGATTTCCCAGAAGACTTCAATTATTATCTATTTCTTACATTTACTAAACAGTACTAGTGACAAGTACCATGAGCGCGGGACTGTCATAACAGGATTCATACCTAAGGAATATTTTTGTGTGAATATTTCAGGTGGGAATACACATTACATCTTGAAATGTTATTAAACAAAATTTGACACTGTAGTGAGAAAGTAAATGGAGTTTTGGGTATACGTAATTAGCTCCAATTATGGGAATTTTCCACCTGTGTAATTAATTAGAAGAAATTAAATGTTATGGACAAAAAAATTAGTGTCTTCAATATATAAAATTGTATAGTAACTCACGCATTTGCAAGTACGTAGGTAGATTTGTTTTGCGCATGAGAAAAGATGGAATACTGCAGTTACAGTCAGTCGATTATGAATTACTATACTTAATCAATAACTACGAATCCAGAAATTGAATGAATCTACAAATATTGTTATTTAAATAAAAAATATATTAATCTATTATTTCAGTGTCGCCTTATTACATTGTTTAATTCTAGATACCTTAATCATTATTAATGTAAACCTGTTTATACAAGCGTCTCATATCCGTACTTATACTCTTATCAATATTCAATATACTTTCCTCTTGTGCTTTCCATAATGTGCTATTGGTTTGAATTACCTGATAAGTAGATGGAAAAATTCTTGGAGCACAAGCAACCGCTCTCTTTCTTTCTCCATTCATTCGCCTGGTTCTTCAATCTCTCTAGACACATAATATTAACTATTTATTAGGACATTGCATGAGTACTATCTTATTCTATCCATCTTTTTATCTCAGTTCGAGTCTCGAATCGTATCAAAATTTTCGAACAATCCCTTATGGCTTGCTTCCACGAACAATGAACGAGCAAAGGCGTAAAATGAAGCCATGGTATTGTCATTGTCTACTATAATAATAGAATAGTAGAGAAATAAGTGTGCTGCGTGTCAGTAATCTAATGTAACGTGTAGTAGGAGTCCTCCTTTGCACCCACATCACATCATCTCTCATAGGCACATTCACAATACCATTTCTTCATTGCATACAAAGTAATCATAAAAACACCATAAAGTGAATTGTTCTTTCGTTATTTAGTGAACTTGCATTTACAGAGTATGTACTTCATCTACTTTCCTGTCGGGTACAACTCTATTTTCTCATTTCTGTAGTATAAAATACGTATTAATATTTAACCACTACTTATGCACAGCAAAGTAAATAACATGGGAGATATTACGAAACTATTATATTTCCGCTGTGGATTCGTTTCTTTGATCAGGAGAAGCATGCAATCTATTTGTAACTCAGGTTGTCATGTTGTACAAGTGGTCGTTTGTACACGTCTTCCAGGGGAGAGAATATTAAATGGTGTCTGAGATATCTGAAGAGTACAAGACAGCACAGAGTGGAACAGGATAGAGACATTATCTTTCCAAGTGATTACATGGTTTTGTTTTGGCTCTCTCGCCTCCGTGCACTAAAATACCTTAAAATTACATGAAATGGGGTAGGTTAGGCTGCTACTGTTCCCATTGTCCCAATGTCAGCATACATATGTATGTGTAATCTGCTTAAAGAAAGGAACTGGAACTGTTGTTGTTCTGTGTGTGGTATATAGCATATAGTGAGAGAACAACTTTCTGGTGGATTGACATTCATTAGGATCTTATCTCATTATTGCGTTTGTATGTGAGTGAATGTGTCCTAAAAGTGGAATCTGGGGCGGAAGAAAGAGATTTGAATTGCACAGTAATATCGAATCGAAGAAAAACGCTTGGCTTGAGTTTATAGTCATTGTGTTCAATTGTGTTCTACTTGAAATCCGTATTGTTGGATACTTAAGGAGTTTAGGTGGTTGGTTCGTCATTCGGATTTGTCTTGTTGAGGTTCGAGTTGAGTTGTGCTGAACGGGAGCGTAATTGTATTTGTATTGTATTGGCTATTGTGTTGTAGTTGCACTATGTCTATCCTTGCCAACAGAGTTGACAATTGTCATTGTATTGTCATTCTGTCGTCTGGCCTGGTCTGCTCGATTTTCAACCAGCTACGACGCTAGTGCCCCTTTATATTCTCTCTATATGTTAAATACATATTGTATATGCAGCATATGATAGGAGCTAGTGGTATATAAGAAGGCTTTAGATTTAGATTATTGTGCGTTTCCTTTGGCAGGAGGGGTTCTCTTTGCTTTTGCCTTTGAATTTTCTTGTCTAGTAGGCTTTGGCTGATTTTACTAAGCTCTGCTTCTCTTGCTTCGAAGACATTATTGGATAGAGAGCCGGCTTTGTCGCAGTCATTGTGTTTTATTGTGTATTCTCTTCTCCCACATCACAGTCATTCGTTCCGTCCTTCTTCTCCTCTGCAGAGGGAAAAGACAGTACACAGAGAGAGGACAGTCTTTCAGGACAGATGCAGATGGGTATGCATGATGACATGACAAGACATGCAACTACTTTTTCCGGGCCACTAACAATGCAAGAAATGCCAGATATTGAAAGAGATAAAATTTCTTTGGGTAAATGTGGATGTTGGATTGCATGGAGCGGGTTTTCCTCAAATTACAGAGTGACCGAAGTTGACTTGTCTTGCCTTCACTGCCTTATCTTTATAGAAATGCTTCTCGCGTCTACATTCGTCTACTTCTAATAATAAACTAACTATATAACCATTTATTCAGAAGAATCTACACATACACATTCTGTGCAACACCAGGAACTGCTGCATTGCAAGTCTGTGCTTGTACTCTCTCTCTCTCTATCAGAGACACACATTATTAGGGACTCAAGCCCACTGTTTCCTTTTGTATTATTTATATGATTGCTGGGCTATATTGTGTTCAAGTTGTCTGTTTGTCCGCAGAGAGTACAGGAATAACACTATATATGCTATACAGTGAAGTGGGTAGGAGATAAAGGGAAGAATAGAGAATCGTTATGAGGACTGTTTACAAATGACAAGAAGAAACGGCTGCACAATATTTTCCTTTTCCGATACGTTCGCACGCTATGGTGAATAAGGGACCTCAAGAAAAATTGCTTATCGAGGGAAACTATCTTGGGTTGACATTCAAACAGTTACTTCGAGATGTTCGTCGCAAAGACGCAGACAAGTCAAGTCAAGTCTCGGCAACTATTATAACGCCAGAGGCAAAGCCGCCCTTAACCTTTTACCATCATTATGACACACACATGCACACAAGGGGTACATACAAGAAGCAGTGATAAGGCATACACGTATTTATTGGAAGAAAAACAACAACACAGCTTGCCCCGTCTGGGAAAGTCAAATACGGGAAGGCACTGTTATTGGGAACTATAGGAGTGGACGTCAGGTGTATTCCTTTGTGTTTTGTCTGATAATATATTTTGTAGTAGAGTTCATCGTACAGTATTTATGTAAGCAGGAGCTACAGTGCTACAATGGTTGCAACAAGGAAAAGATAATGGAAAATAGTTTGAATAGGAAGAGTCAAGCTTGAGGAAATTATTCTACAATCTTTACTACAATATTATAGAATGCTGAATTGAATAAAAACGAGTAAATAGCACAAGTGTACCTTAAGGTACACTTGTCCTCGGCAACAATCGCCGATGGATACTTACATACCGAAATGACAACAGAACGCGACACTACACGTATTTACGTGTTATCAACTTTGTGCTTTTTCATGAGAGAGAGAGAGAGAACATAGATAAGACTTGTACACTCGAATGATGATGGTCAGCTGGGCTGATAGGAGGTGATGGGAAAAAAACGTTCGGTTGTCTTGTCTTGTCTTAAAGGTGAAATTATGGGCGTGAGTATGACTCGGCTCCGTAGAGGAAAAGGTGTTCGAAATTCTCCGTCAACTTTTCAACTTTACAACAAGACAACGAGTCTCAGCAAGTCAAGTCAAGTGAAGGCGGAAAAGAACTTGAGAGTATTCTTTCTACTAGTATTACCAATAAGTATTTGTACGTATTCACATGGAAAGCTAAATACATGCTAGCTACACTACACTATAGTTATAGGGATATATAGGGATACTACATATAGGTAATGAAAGGAACGTCAGGAACCGTACAGGACAAGTCAAGCTAAATAAACTTTGTTCTTTTTCACAAAAAAACGAACTTTTCTCTTGTGCTGGAGATAAAGTTCTCGTTCGACGCTCATCCTTTCATTTCTTCAGATAGTTTATACTTCCCCGATGTATCATCATTAGCGATAGCAGAGAAAACGCCTCCACCTTTTGTTTCCCCGCACGAGTGCTTAGCACACACTACCTTACTACCATGTAATACTCGTTCTGACAATAGCAACTGTACTCGAACTTCAGATTCTGCTTTACGACTACTATTGTGAATGTAATGAGTCACTGTCATGTGTCAGATCAGTGCTGTTGTCCTGATGTAGGCACTTTTACTTAGGTAGTAGAGTGCAATATACATTACAGGGGAGTTTATACGGATAGTATTACCAGTAAGGTAAGGTACTTTTGTCGGGATTATTAGGACGATGATGATAGTCTTTATTAGCAGCGCTGCATGGAGCTCAGTTAATTTTTAGCTCTGTAGCTAGCTGTAAATGTGCGATGATCAGCTTGCAATCAGAAATATGGATACGATTGACATGACACTGACATTGTAGAAAAAAGCTCCTCGAGTTATTATAGCTATGCGATATATCTATATGAATTTTAATACGTGCACACTGTGAACATGTTAATGTATAACGCATTGAGTATCCGTGTAAGTTCACAAAGAATGTACTAACTATCTGGTTGATTACTAGGTAGTGCATACACTTGCACCGTAATAATACCTTTAAATAATGCCATGCTTTGAGATCATTGCCGTTAAGACAAAGAATTGCATTGTACTCGTCATCCTGCGCCCTGTGTACTTCACATATAAGTATAAAAGTGGCTCGCAGGCAAGATCCGCCCGTTAGAAATTAATGCAATCCCTGTGATTCATGAGCCATTGACAATACTAATCGTAATTGTAGTCGCGGGATGTTGATGTCGGGTGGGCAAACGCTGAATTCAATGAGATGATAGGTAACTTTTTATTATTAGATGGAGAGTCGAATTTTATTCGACACTTTGCATTTCCATATAAGCACAGAGTGCTCCCTTCCTTTTGATACTTATGATAAAATATTATGGTGTCTGTTGTTCTCAATGGAGGAGTGAGAGACAGAGAGAGATGTGCTGATGCCAGGACAGGCTAGACCAGGGCGTTCACCCTTTCCATCTTCTTCGTATAATCCTTATACATAGTGGAGATACAGAGTCTAACAATCGCTGCAATTGTTTAAGAAAAAGTTGAGTCATTTAATTATTTTATTGCTATGAAATCTGAAAGGATCACTCTTTTTCTTGCTTACTTCGAAGGTGGCAAACATATATTATATGCCATTATGCCATTCCAGGCAACTTTAGTGTAGTAGCTACCTTAACGACTGTAACTCCTGGTGTTTCTTTACAATATTGATATGAGGACATATCCAGGATATAACCTTGCCTCGTTTCGTCGAATGAAATAAAAATTGTAAATGGAAAAATTGTTGTAGGATTTTTAACTTATCTGACGCGATTGTAGTGTCGCTCCAATAAATCACATTGATTTCCATGTATTATTTGTATTGCTCATCGTGTAAAAAAACGAGGAAGGAAACTCAAGTTGAACACGGCATGTGCATACACAAAGTATGCATACAAACTTAAAAATTGTATTATTATATCTTATGCAAGGCTGACTCCACGGCAGTTCCACTTATTGTTGGTAACCTAATTTGATCGTGCAACGTGGAGAAGAACTTTCAAGGCTTCAGCTGCTGAAGAATTTTCTAATATTTTCTAGAATTTACAATTCCTCCATAATGTTTGCCTCCATTCCATCTTTTTATGTCAGTGGAACAAGTTCTTCGTAGGCGACAGTGAACAGAAAGCCATGTGTGAATACTATGTATACAAAAGAGAAGAGGTGAAAGTTCTCACTGCTGCTGACTTTACTCTTTTTCGCATTCCTTCTTGTCATGTGTACATTTGTGTCTACGGAGTTTTAGTCCCATTCATCCAGTTCTGGATTATGTGGATGTAGCCTGTATTTGACTTAGAAAGTTGTTCTGTACTGGGGATATTGTGCACTGGTGTGGTCCGTATGAAGTTGTGAGTATGGAAAAGTACAACAAAGAGGAGGTCCGAGTTTTACCATCCAGACAATCCACAGTTCCAGTTCGAAAGTAAGGTACTTTGATGTGAACGTGCACTATCGGAGTGTAGGGATTCCAAAGAGTAGTAGGTCTCTATCTGCGATGCAGTCTGGTCGTAACTTTGACTTGGAAATTAAATGTGAGTTGATGGGACGGGAATGATAAAACGACAGAATTAGTTATACTACCCAAACGAAATCAAATGAAATGGACAGATACTGTAGACTGTAGATAGATAGGTAAAGTTTATATTAGCGCTACGAGACTTTACTTCTCTCGTCACTTTATTTTAGCTTCCATCCACTATCGAGTAGTCCATGTCTATTCACATTCACTTTCACGAAGCGCCTCTCTCTCTCTCTCTCTCGTCCTTCAATCGTGTACTAGTATACATATACTTCTACACTGTGAATACACACAGTAATGGTGCACTCCAGATGAATAGGACAGGAGAGTTGTAGGACACGGAGCACAACTGAACTTCTGCTCAGCACAAAGAGGAGAAAGTATTGAAGAGAACGTTACATGGTTTGGTTAGGACGACGGCGGCGGTAGAGAGCCACCAAGTTTCGTTACGGCGACACTATTCCAGCCTTGTAACGTCGTCCCAGTCATGTGGTGACGGTCGTGCACTAACTTTCACTGCTCCAACTACCTATACATTATATGCAGAGAGAAGTGCCACTGGTTCGATCCGGATTTGTCTCATGTGAAGTGACTTTCTCTGGCATTTGTGGTAAAGCACGAGTTATGGTAAGCTACTTGCTGTAACTGTGTATGTGTAGACGCTCACTCGCAGCCCCCTCCTATTTAATACGAACTATATATTTACTAGTAAGTATTCTGAGTAGTACCTCTCAGCATTGCACTGCTGTATTGGCCTGAGTTGATTTGACTTGACTTTAACTTCATTATTTCACATTCCATTACGAGTATATACTAATAGCGTGTGTGTGTGGGTAAGCGGTGATTCTACTTACTGTCTATATACATACATGCATGTAGTCTTATGGCCTAGTTTCTTCTTATAAGCCTATAAGGTCTGTGTTTCGTACTTTTTACTCTTTGGTAAAATACGGCTTAACTAGGCTTAAACAACTTTCCCCAATTGTAAACAATACGGAATCGAATCATTGGCCTACGTAACTTCCATCCTAGTTGTAAGGTTGAGTGTAAGTTAAGTTGCTGGCTGCGCTACTTATAGCTAACAACTTTCTTCTCTTTGTCGATTTCTGACAATAAACGAGAACATACTTATTTACTATACACAGACACCGAGCACAGATAAAATAGCTTGGCTTTCCGTGACTTACTTTAGCTTCTCGTTGGCTCGGCTTTGCCTTACTTCCCCGTGGCTTATTGTCAGTGAGCAAAAGATGAGATGATAATGGTGCACGTACACACACAGAAAGTAAATATTTGAGTGTAAGCTCTTCCGCTCTATACGAATATTCGTTCACAGGATTTGTAAGTATTCTCATACAGCAGTGCGTGTGCAGACAGATTAGTACCTACATTCCAAGTAGCATCTTTATCAGTGCGAATTTAATAACGAGAATTATCTTGTATACTTTGGTTTACTGTGTGTACAATGGAAGGCACAGGTACACAACAAAACAACGGCGGATAGCTGCAGGTGATTCAAACACAGAGTCGGGGCTCCTGTGGTGTTGCTTTACATGTCCATGGCACATTTACTACAACACAATGAGATTATACGTATACTATACGCACTAACAATAGCAGTAGAAATCGTAATCTAGACGTAGGCTCACCCACACAGCATAACGCCACCTAATCGGAAGTTTCCACTCCTAAAGGTTTAGGTACATAGTTACCGCATATAATGGAGAAGAGAGAAAGTCTTTGTTCCAAAGACAGAGCTAGAGAGAGAGAGATGAGTCGAGCTTAGAACTATCCGTTGCAGAAATAGCAATACATAGTCGTATACTAAAGGCGCAGCAATAGTCAGTACTGTAGATTATTACGTGTATACTAGAGACTGGCTGAACTTAGAGTTTCATTTGAAAGTAGAGTAGGTCGCTCTCTCGTCTTGTCATCCCTTTGCTATGGTTGCGGGCATTAAGTATTTTGCCTGTAGTATTAGTAGTAGGTCGTGGATTAAATTAAATTCTTGTCCGAGAGTAGGCAGTTTCAGGACGAGAGGATAGGTGAGGAAATGGTAATGCAAAGGCGCACAAGATCCCTGCAAACAAACTGTAAGGTAGGGCATAACGCAGCGGTGGTTTGACTTGGCCAAGTAAGTTAATCCCTTGCCTTTGAGTCGTTTTGAGGGAACTCTGGGCTATTTATGAGCAAAGTTAAAATGTTAATTAATTCTGAGGAAATAAGTTCAGGGGAAGTTGCGGGTTGTTTAATGTTTACCAGGAGGAAATGAGTCGAGAGTGGAAAAGTGACTGCTTCTAGGAAACATACACACATTTTGTATATCTGCGTAGGTAGTGCAGAAATTATTGATCTGCTGATGATGGACCTGAACGTAGTAAATACTTATGTATGGGCGAATGTTAGTGAAAGATAAGTGCTATACATATTTACTAAAAAGTTACGGGAATTTTTTCCACATCTCGATTTCTGTAATGACAGTTCCGTGGAAACTGGTGAAAATGGCTTAGCACAGTTCCACCGGTGTAGTGCAATAATGGGCAGCATTTCTAGCAAATGAAGAGATTTCCGCGTTACGCTCCATTAGGGTTTGGTGTCCCATTGAGTTGTGGTTGCTCTCGGTTTATATCCGGTCCATGTGGCTTCCATTTGGTTTCTGGGACTGAGTACGAAAGGGAGCAGTTAGTTCTCTGTGTCCCTTATGATTGTAGTGAATGAATGGTGATTTGATGGAAGCGAGAAATAATCAAAGTTTATTATAATAGAACCTTCTTAGACTATCAGTGTTTATTGGGAAAGCATATATAATTCCATTTGCCAAGTGCACCCACTACAACACTGGCTGTGTGTTCCTTTTCTAGTAGTGGTTGTACTGCGGTGCTATACTAGTGTGAAATGAAGAATGTGCAAAATCCACTCAAGTCAGTTGCTGAAAGGTTTGGGCTTGAGGTGGAGATTGCATTTTGCAATTCTCACGTACAGTCACATTTATTACTTACAGCCAGAAAGAAAGGGAGTGTGATGAGAGACCAAAGAGAAAATCTGTCTCCGTACAATATATAGTGCTCTGTGCTTTCGTATATAAACACTAGACTGTGTGAGTGTGTGTGTGCTCTACTCTCTCAGTTTCAGTTTCCTTTCGCCATTGTTTGGCATTGCATGACATATATATACATATATACCTAAGGAAAGTAGATTTGTTTTTTCGATGGTACACTGTTCGACGTTCTCGCGCGTACTACTTATTCCTTTATATTTCTGCTCCACTTTATTCTCTACATCTTGTAACTTGTAACGTATACATTGACTACTTACTTGAGTAGAGGAAGACTTGATTCTACACTCGTATTACTAGGTAGGTATACGTGTATGTATGTATACATATTCACTACATTATTCTTTCACACAGTACATGGTGCAGTACATAAGACGCAAGCGAAGCTTGAAGCACATAGTCTTTACAACAGTATACTATAGTTAGTACAGGATTTATAGCAGTGGGAAAAACTGGAATCCTTATAGTTTAGTATGTAGTATTGTATAGGTACGTATAATGTATAATATGCATTGGTACGGTTGAGTTCAGATCACTTCACTCACTCGTTTCCTTGGTTGACATGGTATTTCTCATTGTGATATTGATTTGCTTTCACTTCACTTTTACTTTATTCCTCGATTGTATCGCATGTAGCTACGTAATAGGAGAACAAGTTGCTCTTGTCGAGACATGTCTTGTCTTAAGACACTGGTAGTAATGCTCCAAGTCTAGTGTGCACAAATATATGTATGAGAGAACAGAAAGTAGCACTGGAATAGTCGAATAGTCTATTTAATGTGCAGAAAATGCATTATAGATACAGTCAGCCAAACTAGACCAAACGGAGTGGAGAGAGATCGAGAGTGAGAGAGCAGCAGCAGAGAGAGAGAGACAGAAAGTGAACTTTTCTGAGGTTTTCCATTCGGAAAGCAGAGTCTAAGCGAACATTCATTCCTATTTGCAAAATTTTCTTCCAGTCAGTTCAAACTTCAACTTTCTTCTTGTTCGTACTTTGCTTTACTTTGCTCTAGTTTTGCTTTCAATTGTACCGACTGTCTGCCTCGTCTCTTGTCTCTTCGTCATCTTCTCGTCTGCTAACATATCAACTGTATATGTAATGTTAATTCTGATCCTTTGTGATGGATGACAGCCTAAAGTCTACATAATAATTTTACTTGTAATAAAGAAAATGTACAGTAAATGAGTTAAGGAAATACTACCAAACCAAGGATACCTGTATAATTAAAGGGGATGCACAGTTTAAAGTTGTGATACAAATAAATAGTTAAATAAAATACAGATGACAAATAATGCATTTAGTCGTATATGTCCAATTACGTAACCACTCCAAATTAGATTATACGTATAGTGTACATAAGGCTGTATATAAAAATAGAACAAATATATACAACCATATAAACTATTTTAAAAAATAATGCCTTTGTACAGATTCCATTATATCGTATGTTTTGTGGGTTTCCCACTGGGCAGTAATTTTGGCTTATTTTATATCAATATAGAATACAGTACAGGATAGATTAAACACCCTAATCGTTGTATTACAAGTATGTTATTTATATAAGTTTACCTGGATTCCTATAACTAACAATACCAATAATTAAAGATATAGGAGTACAATGCAATCCAACTCTTTAGTTCTTTCTGATGAGGTAATAGCAAATGAAATTATAAATTTCTTCTTCAAAATTGTAATAGGAGTTGAGAGAAAAAGAAAATATTCGCTTTTAAATTTATACAAATTAAATTGAAAACAATGTGCAATTTTTATGAATACATTTATCAATTGGCAATCGTTTCAACTAGGTTTTCTCTACATTCTGCTGAAAGTTGGCAAAGATGATTATGAAGCAGGGCTATTAACTTAAAAGAACTCTTCAATGAATAACGATGAGTTGAACTCATAAAGAAAACGGAAATAGACAGTAAGCCGCACAGTAGAGTCATACCTCTACAGAGAACATGATATTCCCACACTAAGTATTACGTACAGTGAAAAGAGATTTTTAGGATATTGGTCGTTGTAGTAGCAGCAGTTAGTCGAACGAAATTCGTACTCGTAGAGTTGAATTCATTGCTTGAGATTGAGCTCGTGTAGTGAAAAGGACGCGTTTAAATACACAGCGCCTCCTACAAGTATAGAATACTCATTGAGCTATAATGTACAGACAAGGACAAAATGGAAAGCAGCAGGAGCAGCAGTGGTGGTGGTGGTAGAGGAGCCCTTTGCCAATTTAATTCAATCTCGTGGAAATATTCTTCTCCACTGCTACCCAACCAATCTTACGATTATTTCTTTTGACGCTCTCAGTGCTACCCTCCACTTCTTCTGCTCCACTTTTACCATAAAGAAAATATGTAGAAGCAAAGGAAATATTGATATGTACATGGGAGAGGCTAACAAGTTCTGTGTCTGCACTCTCCACGATGCCTTCTTCTGCAAATGTTGAAAAGGGACGAATTAATTCTTCTCGATATAGTAATGCATATGTATGTTGGTGAAAATTTTATATTTCCACTACTAACTGCTATTACCATCACATAGTGAGCAAAAGTCCAAATTCCCCTCTTCTTTGCGCACTACTCGGTGCGAAAAGAAACTTTTGCGAAAAAAGAAATAGATATGATGAATTCTCTCTGTGTAGTATCTGTCTCTTCCTTCGGTCTTGGTCGGAGTTTGGTTTTGCCAAGGTCTGGCTTCGGTGAAAGGAAAACCATCCAAAAAAGAAATGCTTCTTCATGCAACACAAAGTAACAGCGATATAGGCTACAGCTAAAAAGTCTATCTTACATATATATTAAACTACGCACCTATTACAAATGCTATGAGCTACAAATAGCCTAATCTTACTGAAAGAATTCATTTTAACTGCTGTATTCATCGAGAATCTGTCAGAGCTACTAGAGCAGAGCCGATGCCTACATTTCTGTACGAACCAGACATACGATCACCAAGTAGTCACTGAGACAACATACAAAATGCCTTTATTTCACGTTACTTCTTTCCTCTGCTTCACGATTAGCATTCTCTAGTCTTTCTTCTTGCTTTAAATTCGCAGACTCAACTGCTAAGAGAAATTAGGATATTGCCGTAAATAAGGGCGGAGTGAATCGTAGGACATATACGAATATACAAACCTGCACTTCAATGCTCCACTTGTATACCGGTATTCGTTTGCGGAATTAAATTCATGCTTCTACTCCTATGCTAATACTAACATTGTTCCAAGTAGATAGACACATATTGCAATATTTGTATAGTGGGACGGGTGCCTTTATTCCTATATTGGAGTGGTAGTAAAGGAACGAAGAGAGAAAGGCTGACTGAGTTGTGAAGAGAAACCGATGGAAAGTATAAGGGAAGCATTGGACGATAAGAGGAGACTAACAATAAGACTGCACACGCCTCGGTACTGAAGAAGAAATTCCCTTCTTCACTTATTTTGCTAGCCAAGCCACGTTTTCCTCTTTTGCATTTAGTTGTTCTTTCGCTACTGCTTCTCTGCTCACAGCTTCCTTTCGCGGAAGCCTTTGCTTTTTCGAGATGGCTTGCATTTTCACATTATTGTCTTGTCTTGTCTTGTGCCTAGACGATTATTCTGTTCTACTCTCTTCTCGTCTCCTATTCTCTTCTATTTCCTGAATGTTGAATCTTATTAAGAAAGAATGAGCTACACATCTCTCGAGTACTGCATGTCTTATATACACATTCTTCTGTGCGAGCATCTCACCTATGAATGTGTGTCCGTGTTAAAGAGTGGGATTCCATATATGGGGACTCACTCGACTCACGGAGATTGTGCAGCTCTCTCTATTGTATGCATTTATGTAACGTAATGTAGCATAGCATCCTGTTTTGTGAGAAAGAGCAGCTGCTTTCTCCTTTCCTTTACTACTACCGTACGTACAGTACGGCTCGTCACTACATATGCATAACTACTTACATTCGGCAAGCTGGCAGTTTTCTGTACTGTTGACGTTTATCGTTTGCTCTCACTCTAGCTCCCTTTTCTCTGGTGTACCGTGACTGTATTAAACATTTGTATCTGCAACTCACTCAATTGTATATACTACTACAAGTATGAGTATGGCCGTATGTGTCTGTATGTACATTTAAGCACGTACGCAACTTCTTTCTATTTATATACAATGTACTCTTTCTTAAGATACATGGTTATTGGTACATTGTTAGTAGGTACAGTGCTCTGTGCAAAAAATTACTACGTACTCCATCTTAAGAAAGTTTAGTCGGTTGTTGCAGACTTGAGTTTTTATTTTTACTATGCTGTAGCGCGCATGCACATTACAACTTAGCACTAGACCCTCACTGCAATTACTTATTAGCAGAGAGAGAGAGAGAGCACAACTGCACTAAGAATTGTAAGAAAAACTAAAGGAACACTTAAGGAACATTTCTCTAAGCTTGTCGTTTCAAGTGTTTCACAGAGATGTTTAGATAGTATCAAGTAGAGTAGTACAGTCGATAGATCTATGTACATATATATTAGACACAGCATGAATAGTGTATAACAGTCGTAAAATTAGTGTTGCATTTTGTATTACAGTAGTATCTGCACTAAAACTTAGATCCTGCAGTCTGTGTTGTAGTTGTTATTGGAGCTGACTGTGGGACGCAGTGGAATAGAACATACATTTGGTTTTTGGTTACTCGCTCGGTTTAATTTGGTTTCGTCGAGGCTGTTGGTTGGAAAGTCTGGCCTTGGTCTGAGTGCTTCGTTTGCTCGTAATTAGTAAATTTGGTGCACCTGTTGCTGGTCTTGTCTTCTCTTTGTGGTTTCATCTCTGTACGGTCTGGACAATTATGGTGGGTCCTCTTAGCTTATTAAATTAGCTTGGTCAACGACAATTTCTCCGAAAAGCTTTTTTGTGGATCTTCAGTTGGATTTTATAATGTCGTATAGCATTGCACAACAACAGATGCAATGTTCAGCCGCAATTCAATTTCCTAAGTAATATTTAATAGAAGCTTTTATGTACTGACAAAAAGTCAAAAACATCTCGAGAATGGTTGTGGTTTATTGGTTGGTCTCGATTTATTTAATATTATTGGGGTACTATTTCACATTAGTTTTTAATCCAATTTTTCATGGAGTTGCTTGATAAGACTGGACGTAGGAACAAAATTCAAACAAAGATAGGTCATATTTTTTGATTGGCCCTCGTATAAGTGTCTGGAAACGTACATCCGGTGCAATGCAGTCAGGCAATTGGCAAAGACTACATGTTAGTCAGAACGAATGAGACAAAATGTTCACTTGAAGGCGCTGTTTAAAATGGGCAATTGGAAAACAAAATGGCACCTTCCATTTAATCACCGGTTGGGAAAACGGTTGCGTGTCTCAGTAAGCCAAGCCAACTACACCTTTTACGAACAGACTACAAGGCAGCATTCGTAGTAGCCAATACGGCAAATTGGTATGGTCACCCACCCACACTGTCAGTACACATGGCACACTTTTGACCAGCACTTTAATGTAATCATAGTTTTCCACTGATACTCAGTATTCACGCTAATAAGACACGATGTACTTACTACTTAAACGCTAAAGTACTATAATAATCCGATTTTCTGCCTTTTTGGCACAAACTTACATTTAGTTCAGACTCAGACTGCAAAGCAATCGGTGTTGGCTAGGCCAGGATTTTACTGCGACGCTCTCATTGCCAATTATTTCTCTAGTAAAGCATCTAGCAACCTTCTGTTGCATAAAGTCGGTAAAACTAAGTATTACTTGAAGTTAATAAATATAATAATAATAATTGAACCAAATCATAAAAGCTACATTTCTATTTGCCATATTCAATAATTGGGCACTTCAACGTCCAATGAGTTATTTTGTTAATTACTAAATAATATATACTTGCAATAATAGATTTAGTTAGAGTGTAAATTAGTTAGACTGAGGATCAAAGATGTGAAAATTACAGATATACTAACAATAAGCAAATTCTTTATTCATGTGTAATCGTGCGTGCAGAATAAGAGCCTCGAAGTGAATATAAGAATAAATATTCTATTGTTTAATTTCCAAAAACCCGATCTGCCATTATGTAAAATCCTGTTATACCAATACCAACTGTGGTGGGTACATTTATATTATACTAGGTGCACCACAACTGCGAATTTATGGAAGCTACCTAATATTATATAAGTTACACCATCGTTGTATATAAATACATACATTAGATTTGTTAGGCATCATAGTCATGCTAGTAACGCTGGTACGTCATACCTAAAATCGTGGTTTGGTTTACATACACTTGTGTTTGTAAAAGATTAGTTTTAAAAGTTAATTTTTACTTTTGAATAAAGTAGTAAGGTGATGTAAGGAATGTAATAGCGTTAACAGATACTAGAATAGTAAATAGTAGCATATTCTAATGATTTATACTAACCAACAATTATATAGAAGCATTGGAGGAGTGCATAGTTATGTTAATGTGGGAGCACACTAGGAATGAAATTGTCTACTACCACTTACGTAAGAAAAGTTACTGCTTATGTACATGTGTGCGTGAATGTGTGCACACAGCTAGTATATACATACTAGTTATGCATTCACTATTAATTCCATGTACTACTTTTTATGCGGCCAGATTGGGTTATACCTTCTCACTTCAACCCATAAGTAAATTACTATGGGAATTTCAGGAGTATAGTAAGTAAGTAGAAGTATCTGTATCACATCAACCGATCTGAAAGTTTAAGTGACGTGACGTAACACAAGGCTCGTTACCATTTTACTTATTTAACTCATCCCCTTGTTTCCTATCTTGTTAGCTGATCAGAACGAGTGCACAAAAAAGTCCCGACCAATTGTTACCGGTTTAGATTACATTGCTTGAGGTGATATTTCGTTCTACCACTCAATGCTTAGCAGCTTACATAGCAATACATTAATTATAATTTACGAACCTATACAACATAAGGCAATGTGAATGTGAACTTTAACGAAAATTAAATGTTGGCTTTGAACATGTAATAATAATTGAACCAGGAATGCAAGTCAATTGAATATTTGTATATTTCCTAATCAAAATCATTCGCGCTGTGCACAGGATCCTTCATTTTTATTGAAAGATGTCCAACTTAGAGTTATGAATGTAATTCAGCAAGAGATAGAGAAGTGCACTAGCAAAAGTCTATAAAATACAAAGTGTATGAGCTACCTTTAATTCCTCTTACAGAATATTAATCCATATATGTAGGTAGCATTACTGGAATACTACAGAATGTTCAAATATAGAAAAGCTTCGTCTGTATCTTTAAGCTTTTGGTTGTCTGCGTTTTCTCTGTTCTACTCTCTCTCTCACTCTCTCCGCTCCTCGACTTGCATTCTAAGCCACTCACTCATAGTCATCTCGTCGTACTCCGACAAAGAGTAATTTTTTGCTCTCATATAGAATATAGAATAGATATACCACTAGACGAAAGTATAGTGGAGTACATAGTAGGGCGAAGTAGCACCGTTCTCTCTCTCTCTCAGTTCAGTCAGTGTGGAAATTCTGGGCCAAATGTTCATCCTCAACTCTGGCTCGAGTCCAGCCTTGACAGAGGAAAAAACTTTGCAGACGTTTCTGATGAAATAAATGTGCTTTTGGTTTTTGGTTCATTTTCGTTTTCTCTGGGCTCTTTCTCTCAGCATTCTTCATTCTCATCGTCCTTGTCTTGTCGTCGTCTTCTCCATGGCAGCCTCAGTAGCTACTCGCCTTCTTATTCCATTCCTTCTTTCACTTACCATGACATTGCTTGCCTTCTCTCTCTATCTTTTCTCTTATGAATGTAATGTAATATATGTGACTCTTCTCGTCTACCATTTGACTCGACTCCGCTTTGCTTTTCCTTTCTTTCCTGCTTCAGCCCAATGCTCCTTACTGTACAATGCAACCACAATACCTACCACTTCTAATGTCACTACTGCGTGTACTACTACATACACAGGAAGATGAAGATACTCACTATATAGACACACTCTATTCAGTATTCCCACTACATACTAATAGCGCATAGTGGAAATACTTTCCGTCATATAATGTGATGTAATGCACAAAATGAGAAATGTAGCCTGGTCTGGCCTAGAATGCCTTCCCTTGCCTCCTCACCTCGTTATCCTCCTTCTCCTTTAGCACTGCAATCATTCTCATTACGTTACGTTACATTACCTACACTTCTTCTCTGTCATAATGATTATGTGACGTGTGGTGGAATGCCGCCTGTGTCAGTAGAACCTACCATGACTTCTCTGTCTATCTGTGTGCGGTCATGGCTTGTCTTTCACAACTCTCTCTCTCTCAGTCACTCGCTTCTCTGTTTTTTACTCACGTATTTATAGACATTATATTATCATAGACTCTCTCTCTCATTCTCTGTATTAACTCTGTGAAATGTTTTGCTGTGTGAGTACTATTGCCTTTCCACAATCCGTTAACCCAAGTTTTGGTGTGTTGACACTGTCGCTATATACCTTGTCAAGTCACGTCAAGGACTTTTCTCTGCATATCTTTACACAGAAGACTACGTGGAGTACTGTAAACTTATTATAGTTATTATGGTGAAATACGGGCACTTGTGTCCTATAGGGTAGTTAAGGTAGTGGATATAAAGATATAATATAATATGTGATCACTCTATTTATAGCATCACGTAGAAAAATGTTGCCATTTATGTACGAAAGTGAGATTTATTCCCCAAGTACCTCTCCTACTTTTTCCGTTTTCCAAGTCTGCTTACCAAGTAAAAATAAAATGAGAACGAAGCGAAAAGTTCCTTTTTCCTTTATTGTTGCAACACTATGTTTCAGATTCTTGCTATACACATTGTACTATAGCAAATACTTATGTATATGGCAAGTTCCATTTGTTAAAAAATAGGATTGTTATACAGTAATGTAAAATAGTTGGTTTTTTGGGGGGGGGGCATGTCGTGTTCTTATTCCTAAATGCTGGATGGGTACTATATACAAGCTTTTACTGGTAGTACTTATTTCTGCATATAATTCCAAGGCTAATACAAGCAAAGCAAGGTAATATATGTGAACAAGATGCTCTTCGGCAATGCAATATTCGCAGCAGTACTTTTCCGTTTCTCCTTTTCGAAACATAAAGTGCCGACTGTGCTATTAGTATTTATAAGAGCAAAGTTTGGCTTGTCTTTGTTGCTCGTTTCTGTTGCGTTTGCGTTAGTACTGGTGTGGTAGTGCAAATGTTGGCATAAAGTGTGGCGGCTATTGTGATGCACAGACATTGTGCCTCCTGAACATGAATACAAAAAGGAGAGGAAAGTTGCACTGAGAATTCCTCTCAAGCGTCCACAGCCACACAGCAGAACATGGTAAAAAGAAAGCACGAACAAGGGAAACCAGATCAGTCGAGGCTTCCATGTACCTACATACATACATAGAAGGGAAGAGGAGCGAGAGCAGCGTAACAGTAGTTATTGTTAAGACCTTGTGAATGTATGTGGTGTGTCCATCAGATGGGAAAAGAATCCACGTCTGTCTCCATTTAGTGTTCAACGTAGCATGGCACTGCACTTAGACGTAGTAGTACATGGTCGTGTGCTACGTAGTACATATTTTAGTACACAGACTAACGGTGCTAATACATAGGTAGAAAAGCTACTTGACTGCACAGAATAAAGTATAGACAGAGGGACACAGAGTCGTTGGTGGATGGTGGTGGTTGCAGTTGCTGTGAATGGCAATGTATCGGATTGCATGTTGTCAGGAGATGTTGTGTAAGCCGACGGTGAGCCAGAGCTAGAGCCTTGAAGAAACGTAAGCAAGGAGAGAGCGTGCAGGCCTAGGGAAATCCGTTTTTGCCAAAAAATAAATCTTCACCGGCGAGGAGGACATAGAGGGAGGGAAAGAAACGATCATATTTCTTCGTTAGTTCAAATATATTTTTTGCTTGGAACTGTTTTCATATTGTACTCGTTCCTTACAATACAAATACAAGTCGGATAAACTCCAAAGTCAACTGTGAAGTCAACTTGCGAAAGAAAAGAACAGAGCGAATTTCACATTCAGCTCTCTCCTCTTCTCTGGCGTTCCGCTCAGTTCAAATCAGTTCAACTGAGACCTAAGACAAAAAGAACGTGAAAGCGTAGAATTCCACCACTGACTATATACTGTATGTACAGATGTACTTACTTCTATCTTACTTTGCTAACCAGGAGACAGTTGCTCAGCAGTACATATCCCAAGAAAGGCAAAATAACACAGTTTACAGTATTTCTGTGTGTTTTCGTTGTTGGGCCTTTGTTGCGATCCTTGAGGAGGAGAGTCTTCTAACCAAAACTCTACTCCACTAACGTCAAGTTGACTTGAGTTGTCTTGACTTCCTTGGAATGCTTTATACTTGGCCTCGTCAGTCCTACTGCTTGGCCTGCATTTGTTTTCCTTTCACTCTACTTGACTTGCTTTCTACTCAGTTGAGATGGTTCACGCTCTCTCTCTCTCTTTTTCACTCTCTGCTTTCCATTACCAGCTGTGAGTGTATGGCAGTAGTGCATTCTGTACGGCTAGAGTGGTACTGGAACGATGTCAACCGAAGAGTTTTTTTTTCTGATTTCGTCTGTATTGTATCGACACTTGGACTACATTAATATGAATTTATTTCTCAGTGTTTTCTTTTGTAGTCAAGTCAGTTGTCACATTTCCCAATAAAAAGCATAAAACTGGGCACGTCCTACATACGAGAAAATAGTGAAAGGGAGAAACAGAAGAAAACACAAACTGACAAATAAATAGAACATAGGTAGTTGGGAAACATTATGTGCAGATGTACATGCAACTAGAAGTACTAGTGGAACATTTCTTCTTCTCACACTCTGGAAAGGACATAAAAGTTTCACTTGCGTCACCGTGGAAAATGGAACGACTTGACTCTGTCCGTATTGTATTATTGTTGTTGTTGGAAGGAGAGAGAGAGAGAGACAAATGCCGTTATTAACACCCAAACACAGCACCACTTTCTCCAAAACAGTTGACTTAAGAGTTGATGTCTTGTCTGCTGTGTGCCGATTTGTTGTTCTCTTCCACACTGCTCTCTTTGACTTGAATTGTTTTCAGTTCGGAGCCAGTCCGAGATTCAGATTCACATCGTCTCCTCTTGCAGAAATAAAAATAGTATGTAGTAAGAAAATGGAGAAAGCAGCACATAGGGAAAGGAAACATCTTTATATATTCCGTGATACAATCCCAGACGAAAGGAAAAGGCGGTGATATTTACTGTTATAGGTTTTAGTTGTTGTGATGTTGCGATACGTTATGTTATTGTGTGTTCGGGGCTCTGTTCGTCTCCTTCTCTGTGCACTGTTGTTGTTGTTGTAAGAATAATGGAATGGAGGCTGGCAAGGGCAATACTAATGTATGAAATCAGCCACGCTTACTGTATGTACGAGTAGTTACGGAGGAAAAATATATGGCATTTTGTTGGTTTTGCTGGGAAAAAGAAGGGAAAACTGCGAGAAAGCTGATAGATGGATAAATGTGGTGGAGCAGCCTATAACATTCGAATAGGGCAGAACAGATGAATGTGTGTATTTGTATTTGGCTGTGTTAGTGCATGTGTATACAGAGACAATATGTGCGTGCGTGCCTGAAAATCCGACAATCCGAAAATCCTTTTTTGATTCCTTCCTTCAAGGCACGACTATAAGCAAGGAAAATCAAGCCAAAAGCTACGAAAGCATTTTATACAGTGTAGACAAGCCGACAGTTTCTCTCGCGTGTGTCTAAATGTATACGTTTATATAGTGTATGCTTTATTAAGAGCCATCGCGTTGCTGAAACGAGACTTGGTTTCCTTTGCCTTCGTCCATGTTGACGTGACTTGACAGAATAGCATTACCTGTCTTGTGTCATGTCAGGGGTTGCTTCTGTGTGCCTTATAAATCTTTTATCGTCACTTTCATTTCGTCAATTCTACATGGCTAATGCACAGTTCTTCGTTCACAGAAAGTGGAATTGGACATGTCACATCTAATGAATATTTGCTAAAACGTTCCCACACTTGTTCTTTTTCTTCTTTTATGGTTTACCTATGGGCTTCTTCATGATTTCAATTTCTGCAGCTGTCACTCACAAGAAAAGTTTTTGTGGCATGCCTGACGGCAAGGTGGCATAAATAAGATAAGAGAGTCTTAGAACACGAATCTGATTGGGTGGTAATTGCGAATTATATAGTGATGATTTATTGTAGTAGAAACTTTTGAATTCAAGGTCGATAATTTCCGGGCAATTCAGGGTTAAACATTAAGTTTTGTTTCTGGTAGTTTGCTGTGCTACATTCATTGAAAAAGTTTTATGCGTGGGTATGCTCAAGTGACGTGAAAACGGATCCCTTGTTCTTGTGATCGTGGCATTGATATGAAAAGTAGTTGCTCGTTGACAGTGGTGGCCCTCTCTCTCTTTCTCCTTTATTTTTCTTCGTGTAAAAAATCCTCCTCCTCCTTCGACTAGTTTTTCTCAGTGTAGAAATGATTGTGAACAAATAGTAAATGTCATTTTCTTTTTTCTTTTGTGTTTAGGGTGACACATCCATCCTGAGAGGCATGAAATACGATCAAGAGATTTACATACGCACGGATGACGGGTAAAACACAACCAATCCTAGCAAGCAGTCTACTGCACTTTGTCTTCTGTCTCTGCACCGAAAAATCCAACTACACTTTTCCAGACTGTCTACTACATAGGACTACTACTACCCTACCACTTGGAACATAACATGACGCTCGTCTTCACTTTCTCTCTTCTCTCTCTCTCTCTCTCTCTTTCTCTCTTCTTCTTAACTTAACTAAATGCCGCTCAACTGTTGGAAAGGACTTAGAGGACTGTGTGCACGCACTGTGAGTGTAATACGGTGAAGAAAAAACTATTACGATACGACCAAAAGAGAACTAAACGACGTTTCTACATTTTTCGCCTCTTCTTCCTTCCGCATTGCACACATTATCTCTCCTCCTGCTCTCCAGTTCACGCATACATCACAACCACATACTGCAAGATCGTCGTAAATGTAATGTAATGTAAGCAAGAGGAGAGAGAGCTGCGTATCAACCAAAGAAGAAGAATGGAGAGCAATAGAAAAAGGACGACTAAACTAAACTACCACACCAGCTCGTGGTCGTCATTTTCTTCTTCTTCTTCTTCTTCTTGCAATGTGAGATACAGCGTAGAATAAAATAACATAACGCATCGTTCGCATCTTATTGCAATCGCATAACATCGCTCCCTAAAGATGTCCCGTCCTCTCTGCTGCTCATTCCCTGGAAAAGTGGCGAAAAAACGCAACGAACGGGGGGCTCGAATAGCTTTTATCCATCTCTTACTTGCAACCGAGTGCACAGCCAACAACCACACCAAAAGAAGATAACACAGCCAACCAAAAGTACTCCAGTTCTCATTTTTAAAATGCTTTCTGTGGGAGGGGGATGAACAGTCAGTGAATTTACTGTGGCAGACACACATACAACCATTTCCCTATGTGTGTGATGAAATGGTTCTTGTGTCTGTTAAACAATTCATAATATTCCGGTTGAGAAAGGAAATGAAAAGTGACGATCAATAGGGGTACTGTCTTTCCATCCGTGTGTGTGCAGTGTGCACCCCAAAATTCGGGTGCAATGCGTGTAGCACATAAATTGTACGAAATTGTTCGGTGTGAATATTGTAGACTATTAATTCTGTTGTAATGCGACATTAGAATGACCTTTGCTGTTGCGGTATCGACAAAGAACTGTAAATTTCGAAAATATCGTAACATTTAGAATTTTAGGTGACGTTTTCCCGCCTCCATTCTACAAAGTGCATGAATTCACTCGTGTCCACTGTGTATGTAATCTTTTCCCTTTCATTTAACATATTGCACATCATTTCAAATGGTCAAATGGCTGTCTGTAAACGAAAATACGTAACTGTACACAAACAAATAGAATATAATGACACTGTTATATTTAAGATAGAGATTTACTACAATAGCATATTAGTATTATTGTGAAGCGAGGTAAATCTACCGATAAATTATACTCAAAGTAATATTGTTCATTGTAGGTATTTGTTCTCGTTTTGCTCATTGTGTGTAAAGAATAGGAAAATGCTGTACATGTAATCATTCTAATTGTGCTTTTTGAACAAAGATCGAGCGCGTTAGCTTACAAAAAAAGTCCTATTTATCTTCAGACGCAGAGGAACTTTCTAGTAGAACGTTAGTAAACGACGACAGAGTCAAGACTGGAATTTAAACTGGAGAAGCTTACATTAATTATTTATTTTACTCGAATGAACAGTTATCATCCATTAGCCTCTATAAAACCAATACGATTCCGTTATATATGTAGGTAAATATACGAACTCTTCTACAACTAAACCAACAAGTATATTGTGAATTTAGTAATTCAATGATGATACGTAAGAAACTGTCGGACAGGTTTTTCGTAGAAGTTTAATGTTACATTTCTTCTCTATATTAAGCAATATCTTTTTCCTGAATAATGATCAGACTACGCATAGTATCCCTTTAAATCCTTCGAGTAGGTGTAATAAAATACTTTGAATCACTAGAATTACATACGCTGATAATTATAGGTAGTGAGTTACCGCAAATTACGTAATATTAATAGTCTAAAATTATGATGAATCATTTAAAATAAAAATCGTGTACGCGTTAATAGGTACCTTCATCAAAGCAGAACATATCTTAGTAATATTGCATATTCTTCATTCACGAATAAATTCGCAAACATTATTAGTACGCGTTACGGGGGAAATCAAGAGATCGTCTGAACAATATTTCGGATCGATATTTTAATCCAATAATTGATTCCAGTCCAAGTCGATTCTTGTAAAAAAAGTCATTCTATCATTTTCATCGTTTGTTATCTGTAATAGCTATTTATTTGTATTGTGTAAAAGTATTGTTATTAGTATGATATTGAAATACAAGGCTAGTCTTTCGTGAATATGGAAGAAGTATTTATATAACTTATATTATATTGTAAATACAATGTAAGAGAGGCACACTTATTATTTTGTCCACCCAACATGAACTCGTTTACTAATTATTAGTAGGTACGCCTTCATTTGTACCCGTAATAAGCTGTACAAGTAAATATAATCAAATGTATTCTCTAAGCGAATCGAAAAAGAATAATATAATGATAGCTTGGATTAAAATAGTTGTAATATTAATCAAAAGCGCTATCATAAAACAACCAAATACTCATTCACCGTTGCAGAGGCTATTCCTCCAAATGGTCAATAATGCATTGCCCCATGATCTAATGCAGAGGTCAACAATTGTGTAAATCACTCTGTGGAATCTGTAGCTTCTTAATCTGCTGTCGCAAACACCAATAAGTATATTACATAAATTTACTTGACCGTAATACGTACATCATAATGACTAGCAATTAAAAACTTTGTTTATCAACAAATTTCTTGTGCTACATAATATATTGTGGATTAAATACACTGTTTTTTTGCGATGAATATTTTTCGAATTTTGAGCCACATTATTACTGTTTTATGTAAATGTAATCGCATCATCAGCAGAATTGAATTCCTCACATGTGCTTTCACATTTCAACGTTCTGTTACGTCATCCTTCTGTGACAGCCAACACTATTACAGATAACTGTCAAGATAGTAAATGTATATGTTTGCTACATCAACAACAATCAAGCCAAGCGCCCAAAAGAATCTAACGCCCAAAAGTCCCCCATGGCAAAATCGGTTGTTTGCTTTGGCTACCTCGTATTGTAGCATTATTGACAGTCAGCCAACGCGGCACGAAACGGAAACTTAGACAGAAATGTAATAGTATCTGGTGCTTTTATAGCAGGTTACCCGTTACCTGTAGTATCTACTACTGAACTTAACTGAACTACTCATAGACACACACACACAACTAAAATACGTCCTTTCAACTACACATGGAATCAGAAAAGTTTGATTTTTCTCTACACGTAAGAATCGTCGTGCTCTTGAAGGTTTATGAAAAGAAAACAGTTTTCTCCTGCTTTTCTCCTTCCGTTCAGCAGCACAGTCAACTTGTACTCTGACAATATTGCTTTATTTTATACATGGAACCTTTCCGCGTTTACTTATTACATCAGACTTTCAGTTAGGACCCACCAACAAACCAGACAGCGTACAGACAGGACGCAAACACACATAAGAAATATTATATCCACTACTATGTTTTCCTATCCATGTGTTCATATTGTATGCAATGTACACAAAAAGTAAAAATCTACTCCCTCAATATTAACTCTTACAGTTGGTTACAGTGTGTGTCCTTTCACCTCATAGCTCACAAATATATATTATATACAATAAAGAACCAATGCTTTCTAATGAATAAAGGAGGCAGGCACTATTGACTCGCCTGTCTAGTGAACCAGTATTAGGTATATATAGATCAGCCATTGGTGTGTGAGAGGAGAAAACTGTCTCTCTTTCTTTCTGGCTCTGTTCGTAGCCAAGCACCAGCATCCACCTCTTTACACACACAGCCGCTCTATTTATAGACGAAGAAGAACCGAAGGAAATATCACCAAGTCTGTGCTGACTCAAGTCTTGGCTTGACTTGACTTTGCTCGCACAGTGTCCTTTCTCTCCTCCGCCTTCCATCGCTACTCAACGAAGGAAACTTTCACCAACAAGAAGAAACAACGAGGAAAGTTGCTCTGGTGTTGCTGCCTCTCCGTCTGACTGACTGTTGTAACTTGCATTGAGCTTGCAAAAGTTTCCTAACATGTCCATATGTTAGCAGCAGGCTACCTATAGACACCAGTCAAAGTTAGACCAGTACAATCAGAGCAATGCAGTTGCACAGCCTTTAAAAATGCAGAGGAAAAAAGTAATGGCAAATGCTAACATTAGGGTACATACATAGCGGCTTAAATACCATAGCTTAAATTACATCCCAACTAATATATAGGTTTATTGCTTGCCTCTTTTAAGTAATGTGTCAAGTCAAGGTTACTAAAGTTACTGGTTTCTAAGAAGGTTTGGCAAATTCTGAATTTTCGATTGTGACGTCACCAAGGGGCTCAATATCCTATGTCTACATTATATTATGTGTACGACTACTCATTGCATAAGCTCCGAGGTGAGATGCACACAAAAAGTGCGTACGGGAAGTGAGAAAATCTTCCAATACTAAAGTTACACCACACTTCTTAAAGTAAATCAGTGCACCAATAGTGCTTTGGCAGAAAAATATGCAGAGTCCACGTCATATATATATATGGATTTATACGTATTAAGTAAAATTTATGATTTTCCTTACGTACTGGTTGACCTGATCCCATATGCGATAACACAGGACGAATTAAATGTGGTAAAGAATAAGACCGAGAAAAACTTGAACCGAGGGCTTTAGCGAATTTACAATTTCATACAACTTTTTTAGTAGCAATAGAACAAATTAAATGACACATCATAAAACCTAATTATATCGGATACAAACTAAACTTCCTGCTGTGCAACTTAAAAAATAAGTTGTTTTTAGCAATACTGCATTGGAACGAATTGCACAAATATAAATATCATTGAACTCAGGCATACAATTAATTAACAATACAAAAGTTAAATTCTAGATTTTTTCTTAATGGGTTGACACTGCAAAAATTCAGATGCCTTTCTGCGGTTAATTCTCCGAGCTTTCCTCTTGTTTTGCAAATTTAAGGCCTTTACTCTAATTTTTAACCTAATTTTTACAAACTCCTTTACTATATTTTCGCACAAAGTGGAATCTTGCAACAACATTTCCATTGAAATGCGCAAATTGAGTGTTTTAGAGTTTTCATAATTTTTGAAGATGGATGGAAACATTAAATCACACTTTTTTACATTAGCTAAAATTTCTTTGTCAGGAACTAATAATCCTCCTCTTGAAAGCATGTGTATCCAACTTGACTTGCTCACACTTCGCAAATTGTATTGGGAAGAGGTTGGGTGTCCATAAACGCCGAGACCCTTTCTCTTCAATTTCCACGCAATGTAACCGGCCAAATAGTGTAGTTCTTGCCCATTATCTTGGGAATCGTCCTCCCACATGGATTCCGACTGCAGGCTTTCATTATTATATAAGTGCACCGATAACTTATTTTTTGCTAGCAGTTCTGTACTAATGTAGCTTCCTGTTTCAGTTTCAGACTCATCTTCATCCACTTGTTTA